>CAUYPK010001649.1:0-54022 GCA_963574355.1 Loris lydekkerianus | reverse complement strand
GTGTTTTCCAGATATACGATCATGTCGTCTGCGAAGAGTGAAAGTTTGATCTCTTCTGACCCTATGTGGATACCCTTGATGGCCTTTTCTTCCCTAATTGCAATGGCTAAAACTTCCATTACAATGTTAAAGAGCAATGGAGATAATGAGCAACCTTGCCTGGTTCCTGATCTAAGTGGAAATGATTCCAATTTAACTCCATTCAATACGATATTGGCTGTGAGTTTGCTGTGGCCTCTATTAGTTTAAGAAATGTCCCTTCTATACCAATTTTCTGAAGTGTTCTGATCATGAAGGGATGCTGGATATTATCGAAAGCTTTTTCTGCATCAATTGAAAGAATCATATGGTTCTTATTTTTAAGTTTATGTGTTGAATTACATTTATAGATTTACATATATTGAACCAGCCTTGAGACCCTGGGATAAATCTGACTTGGTCATGGTGTGTAATTTTTTTGATGTGTTGTTGGATTCTGTTTGTTAGGATTTTATTGCGTATTTTTGCATCAATATTCGTTAGTGATATTGGTCTATTATTTTCTTTTCTTGTTGAATCTTTTGCCGGTTTGGGGATCAAGGTAATCTTTGCTTTGTAGAATGTATTGGGTAATATTCATTCTTTTTCTATATTTTGAAAGAGGTTTATTAATATAGGTACTAGTTCTTCTTTAAAGCTTTGGTAGAATTCTGACATGAAGCCATCTGGTCCTGGGCTTTTCTTTTTAGGGAGATTTTGTATAGTTGATGCTATTTCAGAACTTGATATAGGCCTGTTCAACATTTCCACTTCATTTTGGCTAAGTCTTGGTAGGTGGCGTACTTCCAGGTGTTGGTCGATTTCTTTCAGATTGTCATATTTCTGAGAGTAGAGTTTCTTGTAGTATTCGTTCAGGATTTTATGAATTTCTGAGGGGTCTGTTGTTATTTCATCGTTATCATTTCTGATTTATGAAATTAGATATTTTAGTCTTTTTTTCCTGATTAGGTTGCCTAAAGATCTAAAGGTTTATCTATTTTATTGATCTTTTCAAAAAACCAACCTTTGGATTTATCGATCTGTTGTATAATTCTTTTGTTTTCAATTTCATTTAATTCTGCTCTGATTTTGGTTATTTGTTTTCTTCTGCTGGGTTTGGGGTTGGAGTGTTCTTCCTTCTCCAGTTTCTTGAGATGTCCCATTAAGTTATTAACTTCCTCTCTTTCCGTTTTCTTGAGGAAGGCTTGCAGTGCTGTAAGTTTCCCTCTTAGGACTGCCTTTGCAGTATCCAAGAGGTTCTTGTAATTCTTGTCTTGATTGTTGTTTCATTCCCAAAATTTGGTGATTTCCTTCTTAATCTTGTCTATAACCCATGTGTCCTTCAGCATAAGGTTGTTTAGCTTCCATGTTTTTGTATGGGTATGCAGGTTCCTGTTGTTATTGAGTTCAAATTTTATTCCATGGTGGTCTGAGAAGATGCAAGGAATAATTTCTATTTTTTTAAATTTGCTGAGGTTATATTTGTGGCCTAGGATGTGGTCGATTTTGGAGTATGTTCTGTGGGCTGATGAGAAGAATGTGTATTCAGTTTTGTTGTGTGAAATGTTCTGTAGATGTCTGTTAACTCCAGATGTTGAATGGTTAAGTTTTAATCTAAGATTTCTTTGCTTAGCTTCTTTTTGGAGGCTCTATCCAGCACTGCTAAAGGGGTGTTAAAATCTCCAACTACTATGGAACTGGAGGAAATCAAGTTGCTCATGTCTGTTAGAATTTCTCTTATAAATTGAGATGTGTTTCGGTTGGGTGCATAAATATTAATAATTGAAATCTCATCATATTGAGTATTACCTTTAACAAATATGAAGTGTCAATCCTTATCTTTCCTTATTTTGGTTGGTTTAACGCCTATTGCGTCTGCAAATAGGATTGCAACGCCTGCTTTTTTCTGCTTTCCATTTGCCTGGAATGTAGATGGCCATCCCTTCACCTTGAGTCTATATTTGTCTTTTAATATAAGATGCGATTCTTCGGTGCAGCAGATATCTGGCTTGAGTTTTTGTATCTAGTCAGCCAACCTGTGCCTCTTTAGAGGACCATTTAAATCATTCACATTAATTGAGAATATTGATAAGCCTTTTCAGAGTCCGTTGGACATTTTTAATCCTTTTGTGACTGTGGAAGTTGGAATTTGATCAAAATTTTCTGGGTGGGTTTACTTTTGAGGTGGAGGATTACACTGGTCTTTATGGAGGATAGGTCTGAGAATATCCTGGAGAGCTGGTTTAGTTATGGAAAATTTCTTCAACATGGGAATGTCATTAAGTCTTTAATTTCTCTGTCATAAATGAAATTCAGTTTAGCTGGGTACAGAATCCTGGGTTGAAAGTTATTTTGTTTTAGGAGATTGAAAGTCGATGACCATCCTCTTCTAGCTTGAAAGTTTTCAGCAGAGAGATCTGCAGTTATGCTAATATTCTTGCCCTTGTAGGTGATGGTTTTCTTTCGTCTGGCTGCTTTCATAATTTTCTCCTTCATATAAACTTTATTGAAATTGATTATGATGTGTCTGGGGGATGTCTTATTTGGGTTGAGTCGTGCTGGAGTTCTGGAACTGTCTGCTGTCTGAATTTCAGAATCTCTTGGCATGTCTGGAAAGTTCTCCTTCATAATCTCATGGAGAAGAGACTCTGTGCTTTGTGAAGCCAGTTCGTCACTTTCGGAGATCCATATAAGACGAGTTTGGTTTTTTCGAATTATCCCAGAGCTCTCTGAGAGAGTGATCTGTTTTTGCCCTGCATTTCTCTTCCTCTTTGAGAGTTTGGGAGCATTCGAAAGCTTTGTCTTCAATTTCCGAAATCCTTTCTTCTGCTTGCTCCATTCTATTCCTGAGGGATTCTACTGTGTTTCTCAAATTTTGAGGGATGCAACTTCTTGTCTCAATGTGTCAAAAATCTTTGGTCATTTGGCCTTTGAATTCATTGAATTCTTGAGACATGTTCTGGGTTACTGCTTGGAATTCTAGTTCGATCTTATTTGCTATCCAGATTCTGAATTCAATTTCTGACATCTCAGCTATTTGTTTGTGCATGTGATCTTGTGCTTTGTCTGCCCCATTGTTCTTTGAGGGAGTTAATCTACTCTGATTATTCATATTGCCAGAGTATTTCCATTGACTTTGCCTCATGATTGTTTTTCACCTGGCAGTCTCTACCCAGGAGAAGGGCTCCATGCAGAGGCAGGGAGGGCTCAGCAGTGCACACAGCAAGTGAGCAGGTGTGGAGGCAGGGAGGGTACAGAAGGGAGGATGTGGGTTGGGAGGCTCCCAAAGTTCCTGGTCAGGGAGTACGGAGGCCTATCGGGCATGGGTGGCATGTAACAGCACTATGGTCCGGGTGGGCACCGATTGCGGGTCAACGAGCCGCTGGTATGGAAGTCTGGGCAGATGCCAGTTGTGGGTCGCAGCTCAGCTCCTACCGGGGTCTTGGCTGGTGCTGATCACATGTCCGGTGCTGCTCCTCTGGGGTCTGACGGGCATCGATTGCATGTTGCGGTGAAGCTCTTTCGCTAATAAAGTTTTTTAGGAAAGGCAGAATCTCTGTCACTCCTGAGCTCAAGCAATCAGACTGTCTTGCTCATAAAATTATGGAAAAATATGGAATTAGAAAGTAAAAACAAAAAAGGAAGAAAATGCAGAGAAATGAGGATAAGTAGGAAAGGCTAAACACACACACACACACCCCTTCTCAGCTAGTGGTGTTCAAAATCCATCCTTGTAATTTGAAAATCAGTACAAGATATGCTGATGAAAGAGCTTTGGTTTGTGCAAAATGACTACTGTGAATGTCAAATAGAATTTTGCTTACCACATCAAATGGAACACTTTTGAGCTCCATGTGAATAATATATACCCTTAGTCAGTCATACAAGATGGTCCTGTTCAGACTGAACACTAAGGCAGAAGCATTGAGGTAGTAGAGAAAAGGAAGGAGTTTAGTAAGTAAGGATTTGTTGACATTCTCACCATGAAAAACAGAAGGGGAAAAAAAGTCCCAAAATGTTCAATAGAAAGCGGGAAATGTTTTCCCAGTATTTTCAGCTGGTGTGCCCTAGCACACTGGTGTGGTAGGAGAGGGTCTTAGGTGTTCCACAAAAATGTTTAAAGATCAGGGTGGCTCCTGTGGCTCAAAAGAGTAGGGTGCTTGCCCCATTTGCCAGAGGTGGCGGGTTCAATCCCAGCCCTGGCCAAAAACTGCAAAAAAAAAAAAAAAAAAAAAAAAAAAAATTATTTTTGAAAAAAGTTAAAAGCATGGGAAGTATATTCTTTTTTAAACTTTTTTTGAATCAACATAATGTAATTGTGCTGTGGAATTTTAACTACAGATTCAAGTCTGCCATGAGATTAAAAATGTTAAAAAGCACTGGATAAAGTTTATCAGAAGGTAGGACTGGGCAAATGTTTGTATAGACATTTTATATGACAGTCATAGGTTTAATTGATGGTTTCTAACCTGTAAGGATCTTACCATTTAAAGAGAAGACAGAAGTAAATCAATTATTACAATACACTGTAATAAACATGATAATAGAAATATGAAGTAGTGGAGAATGTAAAATGGAGCAAAATCAAAGCTGTTTAGAGAACGAGTCACAGCCAGCTCTTGGAGGTGGTCACACTGGTACTGAATCTTGAAATGCTCACTAGAATTAGTAAGGTAGAAAAGGCAAAAGAAAGAGTATGTTCAAAAAAAAGCAAAATATACTTGTTGGATTACATGTAGAAGCAGAGCCAGATTATATAGACAGATGGCTCAACAGATACGAACCACTTCTACCCTTTAAGAATTGAACCTCTTTAGCTACCAATGCCATATAGACCCCTAGATAGGAAGTCCTTCCAGAACCATGTCTGTTTTCCTTCACAGCTCCCTCTTAACCACTATTTCCTACTACATATTTGATTTTTAAAATGTTAACATTGACATGTGGTAGGTAGGTAGTGATGTTTCCATAAAAATCTTATGTGTTGCTACATTTTGAATTAATGTTTTTCTTTTAATTAATCTTATAACTGTGTAACACATAACATAGTAAATTGTTTAAAAATACATAATATTTTTATGTATTCTCAGTCTATTATAGGAATAAAGTTAAAAGAATATGATTATTCTTTCTAAATATAAAAAGACCATAACTCTTTTTTTTTTCCCATAAGAAACAGAACACTCTGTTTGATGATAAAACTTTCTGACTTATATTCCCATAGGAAGGGTTGGAGCTGATATTTTCAAAGTGAAAGATGAAACTCACAGTGGGCTGAAAGCTGTGTGATACTGTGTAGATGTGACGTAGTAGGAGGTAAAGATTAAAGTGCCCGCAGAAAAATCCTTTGACTTTCCTGGAGGCTTTTTGTTGTCTTCCTTTTCTGCCATTTTTCTTATTTTCAAAGTATGAGGTGTATCAAGAAGTGTAAAAATCAGGAAGTCACCTCTGATTGTACCAAGTAATTGACATAGCTCCCAAAGTGAAACTTATGTGTAAAAATGAAAAAAACTTATGACTTAATCTTTTGTTTTCAAAGTATTGAGATAAATCAAGTTTACCAGAGCCAACTAGAGGACAGTAAACATAAGGCAACTAATATTTAAATAAAAGTACCATGAATTATTCAAACAAGTAGGAAAATTTTCTAAAATGTCTCTGGTGTCCAATAATGAAAACTGATGTTATTGTCTTGAGTCAGAATGTTTGCATATGACTCTACATTCTTTCTATTAGCCTAATCACTTTAGAAAAAACAGTTCCCAGCCTTGGGTGCACATTAAGGTTACTTGGGGAGCTTTAAAACATACACTTACCTGGGCCAGAGCTTCTGATTTAATTGCTTTGGGATACAGCTTGAGCACTGGGGTTTGGAAAAAACTCCCCAAGTGACTCTATAGGCTGCAAAAGTTTAAAACCAGTGCTTTAGAGTAGGACTTTATTCTAACTCTACCTTCATTCCCAATCCACCCTCTCCATGCTTCTCCTCTCACTCCCACATGTGCCCCTTCCTTGCTCCCCCAGCCAAGAACACCTGAGAGATGTACACACTGCAGGCAGATTGCTCTAACCTGGGAGGCAGTAATTCATCTAAGATGCCTGTTAACTGTTTAGCTCTAAGGATTGCAGGACACATCACACAATAGTGAATTAGCATTCATGAAGTCCAGATTACAATATGTGATAACACGATTCCAATATTTTTATTCTATTTTAGAGTCAACAGTTTAAAAAGAACAGAAATTGACATACCTTACAAGAGAAAATTTATATCTGCTAGTTTGTTAATGAACCATCTATGAAAATAGAATTTCCTGGTCATATAAATTTTGGCAAACAATGGATATAAATAAAGCTAAACATTTTTTCTCCCTTGAGTACTCTTCATTTAATATGCCAACGTGTTGATGCTTCAAGAGTATCATGTTTATTCAGAGTTCACAAACTTATTTGAGCTCTTTTTATATTAATTAGAGAAATAATTTCTTAAAACACTATGTGTCTTTTCTTTGTTATGTGTCTTCTATTCCTTTCACTTAAAGCCTGGAAACTTTTAAAAATCAAAAAATAAGAACTTTCTGTATAGAGGAATTATGAGCATGATAGAATTCTGGAGATAGAAAAAGAGGAAGATTTAGGCAGCATTTCAAACACCACGAGAGTGAATTTAATACTAGTTTACAATTTAACATGTTCAGTGTGTGGTGCGTAGATTAATTGTACTAAAGGAAGTGTATATAGACAATGAATTGCCTCATATTCTCTCATATTCTACTTGGAAAACTATTGCTGTACTCACTAGTTTTAAAACTTTCTGACAGCTGGAGAATCGTTTAATGAAAATATGTAACAGAGTTGGAAAACTGTTTTATCTTTTTTTTTTCTTTTACTAATACCAGGTTGGTTTTTTTTTCCAGGTTAATATGAGGTTACATACAATTAAGGTTACATTATTTACATTTGTAAGATAAAGCCCAACGTCTGAGTTGTACCAGGATTTTTAATGGCAACTTCAAGATCTTAAGTTATAGCAGTGTTGATCAATATGGTGCTTGTTTTATTCATTGAAGTAGAGCAAACTATCCCCAAATCCAAAGGCTTAGTAGGAAGGAAAAATGGCACAGCTGCTTTGGAAAATCATTTGTTGGTTCCTCAGGAGGGTAAAATGAGATTTCTACCCGACCCTGCAGTTCCACTGCTAGGAATATACCCCAAAGAACTAAAAACAGAGGCTCAGACACATACATGTACATCCATGGTTGTTGTAACATTATTCACAATAGTGACGAGGTAAAAATAACCCAGGTGTCCATCAACAAAAGAATGGATAAACAAATATGGTATATGTGTATATTACAGAATATTTTTATCATAAGAAAAAAATGAAGTTCTGATAGTTGCTACAACATAAAAGAACTTTGAAAACATTATGCTAGGTGACATAAGCCAGACACACAAAGATAAATATTGCATGATTTCACTTTATAAGAATTATCCAGAATAGGCAAATTCATAGAGATAGAAACTAGTTTAGAAGTTACTTGGAGCTGGAGAGAGAAGAAAATATGTAGTTATTGGTTAATAAATACAGAGCTTCTGTTTGGGGTGATTACAAAAATTTAAAATAGATACTGCTAATGGTTGGGAAACATTGTAATGTAATTATTGCACACTTAAAATGATTAAAATGGCAAATTTTGTTCTATGTATATATTACTATGATAAAAATATTTTAAATTAAAATAAAATATATTAGTAGTTTATTTTAAAATGATAATCATTTTATATCCTCAAGATTCTGAAGGTCAGAAATTTAGCCAGGGCATAGTGTCAGCTGAGGTTTCTCTGGCGTCAGATGGTGTTTATGACTTAAGAATCCAAAATACCTTCACTTATATGCCTGAAAAATGCCTGTAGACAGCTCAGCTGAGGTCTCGGTCAGGAACTTTGCTTCTCTCTCATGTAGGTCTCTTGACGTGACTGCTTAGGCTTCTTTAACAGGCGGTGGCTGAGTTCCACGAAGGAGGATTCTAAGATTTAAAGGCAGAATTTGCCATTCTCTTAAGGCCCAAGTCAGAAGTTAGCCATTTCATTCCTGTTGCATTCTATTAGTCAAAACAAGTCATAAAGCCAGCCAAATTCAAGGAGAGAGAAAAGAGATTTCCTTTCCTCTATTCAGTGGCTGAGTAGAACAGTCACATTGATAAGATCGCATAGCTCGGGTGCTATTGTCACAGCCATTTTTGAAAACATAATCTATTAGATTTTATATATTTTAAAGAATAGTTTTGAAAACAATCTATTAGTATTTATATATTTTAAAGCATATATTTTGAAAACATAATCTATTAGTGTTTATATATTTTAAAGAATAGCATCTGTCCCTTGTTGACCTTCATTCATGGAAAATGACCTGAGGGTAAAAACATGTGATGGCAATTGTAAACCTCTTCTGTTATCTGGGGGTAGAAATATAAAAATATACAAAGACACCAATATAAAAGTGGCTTCTGCATGCAGTAGTGGTCAGTGGTGAGGTTACACATCTGTGCTTCTATTTCATAGCACTGTCCCAGTGTTCAACTGACTTTTTAAGGCTGGCTCATCTGAACTCTGTGTCCATACTGTTTTTGCCATCATCTTCAAAAACAAATGTGATGCCACTTTTTGGGCATTCTAGCTGCAGCGCAACATGAAATAAGATAGGTTTCATAGTCTGAACGGGATGAGCATGTGCAGCAAGTTGAGAATTCAGAACCAAACACTCCACATACAAACACAAATGTGTGTCACATACCACACTCCATATACAAACTATCCCACTCCATATACAAACACAAATGTGCGTCACATAAGGGACAGAATGGTTCGTGTATTCTTCACAATTAAATAGTTCAGATTTTATATAGCCAGTTACCTCAGTTATTTGATAATCTTAAAACTTTAAAATGACTTTTTAACATCATAATTCTTTGTCAAAATTTTTATTTAGATGCGTGTGTACACAGACAAACACCCGCTGAGCTCTGCGCTCTGCAGTCCTGCAGTATTTAAAAGTGGACATGAACCTTAACCTGTGTTAATTTTTATTTAAGCTGATGACATTTTCTTAGGTTAAGCATTTGCCATTTCTAAAAGCTCCTCCCATGCCCATACCTTAATCTTATCTCACAATGCTCACTCTTGTGTTCGGTCATGCTTTTGTTCATTTGTATCATACAATAATTTTGGAGGTGATTCATTGTTTACTTTGTTGCACAATATTATGCAATATTTGAGGGGAGAGGTCCACTGTTTATATGATTCTACCCTAATCCTTTGCTCTTTAGATTGAGGGCACGAGGTCTCCTCCTGCATTTAGATGCCAAAAAGTAGTTACAGTTCTGCTATCAGGCTTTTATTATTATAATAATAAAAACACAACTCCAATACAAGAAATTATGGAAAGCTTTTATTGAACACTTCATAGATGACAGGCAGTCAAGAACCTTACAAGTGGCTTGGAGCCTGTAGCACAGTGGTTACTGTGCTGGTCATGTACAGCAAGGGTGGTGGGTTTGAACCCACCCTAGGCCAGCTGAACAACAATGACAACTGCAACACCACCAAAAAGAATAGCTGGGTGTTGTGGTGGGAGCCTGTAGTCCCAGCTACTTGGGAGTTTGAGGCAAGAAAATCACTTAAGCCCAAGAGTTTCAGGTTGCTGTGAGCTGTGATGTTACAGTACTCTACCAAGGGTGATATAGTAAGACTCTGTCTCAAAAAAAAAAAAAAAAAAAGAATCAACACATTATAACCCACATATGCACAAATGTATTCATGACCTATGTGTATATAACTTAATAGTAAAAAAAAAACATCATTCAGTCACCATAAAAAAAAATAACCTTACAAGCATTCTATTAAATACTCTTAAAAATAGCTCTATAAATTAGGCACAATTCTAGCCCCACCTTACAGATAGGGACATTGAGGTTTGTTTCTATCTGAAGTCATCCAGCTAGTAAGAGCCATGAATTGGAACTGGGTCTGATGGCTCTGTGTGCTCTTCATTATTACTCAAAGTCTTTACCTTTGAGTAATAATGAAAGTTTCCAGGGTGTGCACATGCTCCATTAAGACAAGTTCCAGAGGGTCAAGTGAATCAACTAAACCTTTGTGACTGAAAACAAAAACATCATCACAATCCTTTTCAGAATAAATGAAGTTTATTGTATTATGTAATAAGTACCTAAGACAATAACAACAAAATACACATGGCAGGAAGTGAGTCAAGGTTCTCTCTCATTATTTCTGCCTTTTCACAAGTCTGCTGAGAGTTAACCCTTGGAAAAGTCATGGTTGATCTTTTTGAGCACATTCTATATGACATTAGCTGAGTCTCCCGTTATTGTGCCAAAAATAGGAATCTTTTCTTCTTACCAATGGCCCTGATACTCTTCTGCTGATCAATGAAAATACAGTCCCTCCCTATGCCTACTCCATTCACCAATTCAAGTATGTGTTAAGGACAATCCTTCAAGTATTAACAGCTGTTTAGTTTGTATAATTAAACAACCTTAAAGATGGGTAAAGTAGAATGAAGCCGTGGCAGTGGCATAAGAACCAAGGTCAGGTGCATGTTTTCAGGGTAATCATAAGACACAGGATTTTTGAATCTGTGGTGTCACGAGAATCTGAGGAGAGTCACTTTAACCATCTGCTTTGCATGGGAAAGAACAGGTGTACCCATATACAACTCTGCATGTGTCACATGTGTTATACAGTACCAACAAAAGTGACATCTCTATATAAAGAGAAGTTGGAATATTTTTTGGACTGTTTGTACTTCCTTAGAGTTCTCTTATAGTTTCAAATAAATAAGTGACATTCTTTCACTGTAGAAAAGTTAATTGAACATCAACTGGGAAAGAGATACTGTAACTGTAGTAAATATTGGGAAAGGAACTCATTAATTTGGAGAGATTATGATCATATTTTTATGGCATAAAATGATAGGACATTTAATAGAGACCTTGAGAGTCCATGTGTGAAGGTGAATTGGGACATTATTATGAGTATTATGAGTATTTTTGACAGCTGCTCCCCTATAAGGGACAAATTCATTTTCATTCGGAAAAGGTAAGAGAATGCATAAATTTAGCTATATGGATTATTACAGTAAAGATTGTTGTGCTTTTTAATAAATTTTTCCCCCTGATATTATGATATATATTATGATGTGTATTATTATGTGTATTATATTATGATGTGTATTTTATATATATATATATATATATTACGATGTGTGTTACATAACAAATTCTAAAACTTACTTAAATGAAAGTGAGGACAAAGTGAGAACCCTTTTGTGTGACAGGTAAGGGGAGACCCAAATTGAGGAAGACATCTGTAAAATACTTTTTTTTTTTTTTTTTTGACTAAATATATATAGCCAGCTCTGTGTGGGTGGACCTTAAATTAAATAGTGAAGTTCTACGTTCATACCTGAGGTCAATGGGAAATACCCATCAGATTTAAGAGAAAGTATATGAAAATCTTGGCACCTGTCATCTGTGTTTTAGAGGAAGAATGTAAAGAAATTTTTAAAAAGTACAATTATTTTAGTGAAAACAAGGAAACTAAATCTCTGAGGCTTACCCTCACAAAGGCTGAATTCACACTCACACTACACATCTTCTGAGGATTGCTGAGAGCTGGGTTCCACACCCTCCTCATTTTAGGATCTGAGTTGACAGAGTAGCCACTCTCTGGGGAATTGCATGTCATTGTTGATGAAGATGAAGAAAAGACTAATAAGCACATACCAACTCTTAAGCTTCTGTGCAGAAGTTACACACGTTACTTTCTAATTGCATTCTATCAGCCAAAGAAAATCACATGGCCACAGCTGACTTCAAAGTGGGTGGTTAATTATATTTAAAAGGTAAACTGAGGCACGATACAATTTCAAAGAATTTATTAGAGCAAACAACAATTCATGAATCAGGAAACTCTAAATCGGAAGTATTTGGTGGTTGTGTTGAAACAGGGGAGGGGCAAAAGAGTGGGGTAAGTTCTCACCCAACAGGTGCATTGCAAGTGTGGATAGATGGTGCGCTTCCTGGGTGAAGGGCACACCTACTATTCAGACTTTAACCTTACAGAGGCAAATTATGTAAACTAATCACATGTACACTTATTTTAATCCGAATTTTTTTTTTAAAAAAGCATGATGGACAGGCTTTTATAAATAGGATCCAAAAGTGATAAAAAGAAAATATTTGAGAGTGGTGCCTGTGGCTCAAAGGAGTAGGGCACCAGCCCCATATGCTGGAGGTGGCAGGTTCAAATCCAACCCCGGCCGAATACTACAAAAAAAAAAAAAAGAAAGAAAGAAAATATTTGATTAATTATACTTAAAAGTTGCCTTGATTTGCATATGCTATTGGAACACCCCTAGTTACATAATTATAAGTTTGCTGGCTGCTTCTGACTGATTGAGCTTATGCTCTATTTTTCTTTAATATAGGCATCTATAAGAAATAGCCAAGTTTCACTTATGTTCACAAACCATGGAAAATTTACATCACTTATGAAGCCTAACTGGCTTTGTCTGCACAGGGATTCTTCAAGCCAGGTCTTCATGTTAATTTACTGAATTATTATAATACTATCACGTAGCTGAAATATGAGAGAGAGACAATTACTTTTCAACTAATGATTATCACAGCATATTTCACAGACAGATTTTCTTTCACCATTTATAATATGCAAACCATCTTCATATTCACAAGAATTAACCAAAAAGAAAGCTGTCATATCAGTATTACCTGTCCAATTTACGATCGTATTATGGGTTCTAGAGAAGCAGAGGGAAATGCAAAAGTGTCCATGTCATTCATTCTTGACAAAATGGGCCTCATAACAGAACACGCTGGGAAGCCTCTGAGGGAAGCCAGTGACGCACCAGACACTTTCTCACTAGTACCACGGCCGTGTGCTGCAGGACACAGCTGACACACCATACACAGCAAAGATATTGAGGAATAAGTTGTTCTTTAGTGCTTTCAAGTAATCGAAGGCCATATGTAGGAAAAGACATATAAACTACACATGACTCTAACACTCACTGAAGAAGGTGACATGCATTTACAGTAGGCATAGTGAGAAGAATGAAGTAAACAAGAAGAACGGTGCACCCCAAGGT
Source organism: Loris lydekkerianus (assembly GCA_963574355.1). NCBI lineage: Eukaryota > Metazoa > Chordata > Mammalia > Primates > Lorisidae > Loris > Loris lydekkerianus. Next base: position 40,815 of record CAUYPK010001649.1, on the reverse strand, counting down.
CTGTAAAAGCCTTCCCTGCTGTTCCCACCCATGGCACCTCACCTGTCATCCAGCAATCAGGAGAGTCCTCTTATAGGAAGCAATCAGCACTGCACAGCCTTGAGGTTTAAGAAGAAAGAAAGAAAAAAGCATAACATCCTACATTTCCCTGACTTGCATGCCAATTATGCCATTTTGCCAAGGCATAACAAATCATGAATTATATCTAGATTCAGCAGGGTAAAAACTCACTGACAGGCAGGCATGCAGGAATAATACTGTGTTTGAGAGAGAAAAAAAAAAATCCCAGATCTCCAGGGCGAGCCCTGGAGTCAACCCTGAAAATATACAGCCTGTCATGTATTCTCCCCTTGCATAAGCACAAAAATAGACTGCAGCCTATCCAGGTTCCCTCCCCTGAACATTCTGGGGTCAAATCATGTTGTGAGCAAGACTTAGGTGTTTTGTGTTGGGGGAGGAGTGTGGGGTGGTTAGGAGGGGTATGGGGTAGGAGGGGAGGGAAGACAAAGTTAAATAACAAATTTAAAAAAAAAAAAAACAACAAAAGATTTGGTTCAGATATATAGATTGGTTCAACATTCAAAAGCCCATCATATTAGTGGTCAATAAATTTTAGATGTTCTTTTAAAAACTCAACATATCAACACATTGGGCAACATAGTGAGATGCTGTCTCTACAAAAGGTTTTTAAATTAGCCAAGTGTGGTGGTACATTCCTATAGTCCCAGTTACTTGGGAAAATGAGGCAGAAAGATTGCTTAAATAACAGATTTTTGATCAGTGATCAAAGGCATCTTATAAGCATTCATGCTTGTCTCTCTCTATGGTTTATAGCAAATCAGTCCTAATGCAGCTGCTTTTAGAATTTGGTCCTGCTTTCCATTGTCATGTTAAATACACATTTGTCTATTAAATTCAGCCAGCTTTCTCAGGGAACACCATCAACACCATGGTTTCCGCCTAAGACTCAGCAGGTGTCATGCCAAGTCTGCTGTTTTTATTGAGTTAAAAATGTGTCCAATCAGTCCTTATGTTGCAGCATATATAATTTTGCAAAAAGAACACTTCCCAAGGGCAAAAACTGAAAGCAACAGTGAAAAAATAGGAAGGGCAATTCCCTTAGTTTTTATAAAGCAAAACAAAAATATTTTAACTGTTAAAACCTTTCAGATGTCAGGACTAGATTTTCAATAGCAAACCACTTAGCAAAGTGGTTGTGCCCCAAGCTACAAGGATAACACTGAAAAAGCATATTTAAAATGTTAATGGAATTCAAATTTGCAGTTTCTTTTGCATTAATTAAAAGAGGTTTCTATTGATCTTTACCACATGCCTATGAGACTCTGGGTTTTGAAAGAGAACAACTAAGTATTAAACAGTTGAGCTGATTGATTTGAGGTCACAGAGCCAGACTATCATGCAATCTTAGCAAGTATTCACAGCCCAACGTGGGGTCCAGAGTTCTTTCCACTGACCTAAATTTCCATTCTCTCTGATACTCAATACCGGTTATTAAAGATGCTCCCTTTTTACTTCCCTCTTTATTCAGGTCATCCAGAGAGTAAAATCAATCACATTGGCCAAGGGTACACTGCCAGCTGTGCTCTGACCTGATCGCTTTTACTGAACATAATGGTTATTTCAAAGGCTCATTGGACCAATGTCTTATTATCAACCAAATACATGTTATGAGCACAAAACTCTGCTTTCTTAATATCGAGATGAAGAAATCAAGGAAAAAAAATGGTAAAAATTTCTTTGAGTTTGCCTGTGATTCAGCTGTTTCACAAACACCCTTTGAGTGAATGCTCTAAGCCACATCATATTCTTGACAACAGGAGGATAGAAATATAACCTCTGGACACAGACAAAGTTATTTGGCCTTACAGTAAGTGGTAATTGTTTATTCACTCTTGCAAGGATTCATTGAGCTCCATATGAAAGATAATCAGGTAAACATAATTTGGGAAGGAGCACATTGCTGTATAAAGCAACAGATTAAGAGACACAGCTTTTTACCAGCTTTTCCAGCTAATTTATTCTGCAGAAATATCCAGCTAATTTAATATGACAATGTCCAATTTATAGCATGCTTTGTGGAAATAGCTTCATGCACATTTTTGTGGGGGAAAATAGCCAATCACAAAAGATGACCATAAAGTGCAAGAACAGGTGAAACTATTCTATGGAGATAGAAGTCAGAAAAATGGTTACCCCTGTTGAAGAGACTGTTAATTGGAAAGCATGAGGTATCTTTTTGGGGTTATGAAGAAAGCTTCTCTGTTTTGATTTGAATAGTGGGTACATGGGTGTTTTCCGTATTATACTACGGTTTGAAAAATCTGTGACTTCTTTATTGCTCATCTGAAATAACTCTTCAACTACCATGGCTCAAACCTTTGCTAACATGAAAGAAACTGATAACACTGTTTTATACAGTTCTCTATTGTAGGAGACTGAGCACCAAGCTTGTAGAAGTGGTCACTGGTTCTTGAGGGAGGCTCTGGGAGCAGGACAATCTCCGAGCCAGCATGGAGATGTTTTGCAGCCTTGAGACAAGCCCTAAAGTAAATGTATGCATTAATGAGATAAGATCAGTTACTTGTTAGCAAGCAGGTGCTGAATGTTGGACATCTGTGGTGCAACAGGGTGGGAGTTGAGCCCATAGGGAAAGAGCATGTAGTGATCATTAAGCACGTGATCCTAGTTCTTGCCCCTCCCCCCCACCTGTTGTATAATGCTTCAATAAAAGGCCACAGCAGAGATTCCTCAGGGCTCTCCCTGCACCTATGGGAAGCCCACCTCTTGCATGTACTTCTAATCCGTGTTCCAGCTGTTTTATTCGTGTGGTGTCAGGATGCCACAGCAGCACCAACACCCTATAGTTTCTTCCAAGCTGCTTTTGTCTTCACAATTAGCATAAGCTCATGGAGATCAAGAATTGTATATTTCCATTAGTCACATAGTTCCTATCAGAGTGTGAAGAATATCAGTAGTATGCAAGGTATTTGCCCAATGACCTGTTATCTTTCAGAGAATGTCGTACTTGTTTTATGGCTGTTGCTGAGTTTAGTTTTGTTTTATTTGAACATTTTTGGTTTTTGAGACAGGATCTTGTTCTATCACCTGGACTAGAGTGCAGAGGCATCATCATAGCAAACTTCAACCTCAAATGTCTGGGGTCAAGGGATCACCCTGCCTCAGCCTCCCAAGTAGCTGGGACTAAAGGTGCATGCCACCACACCCAGCTAATTTTTCTATTTTTTGTAGAGATGGGGTCTCACTACATGGCCCACGCTAGTCTTTAACTCCTAGCTTCGGGTGATCCTTCCTCCTTGGCCTTCCTGTGCTAGGATTACAGGTGTGAGCCACCGTGCGTGGACATTTTAAAGCTGGAGAATCTTTGTTATTTTTAATGTAAAACAATACATCATTTCTTTCTTCAATAAAGACTTATTAAATTCCTATAATATTTCATATAATTTTAAATGACTATGATGAATCCACTGATTTCACTTCCACTTAATATCCTCTTCAGAACAGAACACAAATAGAAACTTTATTTGGTTTGTCTCTTCTCCCAATCCTAAAATAAAGTGTGAAAATCAGTTGCCAAACCTTTCCTCCCCTGGTATTTCTATCATAAACATTTGATTTATTCACTTGCTATTTTGATTTTGATGACAGCAGAACTTTAACACTCAGAAACATTTTATACTTAAACATTGGTTTTAGTTGCTGCCTTGAAGACCAAGAGCACAATATACATTTTGATACAGAATAGCTTGACAGTGAATAAAAAATCTTTTCAACTTTACTCATTCAAATGAAGATTTATTCATTTGATACGAGTAATGCCATATTGCTTTGGTATCAAATGTCCAGGGAAAACAAACTTCAGTGTTTACCTTAACATCAGTTATATTAAACAGGTTTTTTGTTATTTTATTTATTTATTTATCATTTATTTTATCATTATGGGTGCATACTATTTGTATGTATTATAGGGTGCATGTGATGTGTGATTCAGGCATACAGTGTGAGTTAGTCAATTCAGGGTAAGTGGGGTAGCCATCACCTCCGGTATGTATCATTTCTTTGTGCTAAGAATATTTCAATTCTCCTCTTAATTTTTTTAAAGGACACCCTAAACTGTTGTTGATTATAGTCACTTTGCTGTGTTATCAAATATTGCTCATTCTATCTAACTATACTTTTGTACCCATTTATCATTCCTGCTTTATCCCCCTTTTTTCTACCCTTTCTGCCTCTGGTAAGCATTCTTCTACTCTCTCCGTAAGATCAATCGTTTTTAATATTTACCTCCCACATATGAGTAAGAACATGCAAGATTTATCTTTCTGCACTTGTCTTATTTCACCCACCATAATGTTTTGCAGTTCCATCTATGTTGTTGCAAATGGCAGAATTTCATTCTTTTTTATGGCCATTTCACTGTGTATATGTACCAATTTCTTTATTCATTTATCAGTTGTTGTTGGACACTTAGGTTGATTAGAAATCTTGTCTGTTATGAATAGTACTGTTACGCCCAGGACTCTCTCAAAGACCACACCACCACACAAGTCAAATTTAAAGAGTGGTCCTTTTATTGAAGAGCCGGCCAGCGACTGCCTCAGTGTCCCAACATGGGGTTTCTGAGAGCAGCCCCGAGTTGTCTGTGGCTCCGGTTTTTATAGGGCAAAACTTTTCCCAGAGGGCAAGCAAGTATTACATCAGTGAAAACAGCAGTTAAAGAGGGAGAGGGACTCACAAGGGAAAGGGCGGTTAGTTATTTTACACAGTGCTATGATCATAAGAGCAATTAGTGATTTTCTTCCTTACAAAATAGAAACATACCACAATGTACTGGGGGTGGAGGGGAATGCAGGGAAGGAAACTTACAGGTAAGAGTCATAAAGGGCATGATCATAAAAAGCTATAATCACTAGGGCCACAATAACAAGCAAATGCATTTACAGTTACACAATGGGAGGGCAACAAGAGGAACTAGTTTTGAAGGTAAAAGGGAGTAAATAGTAAAATGGAATCACGCTTGTTATTTTAACATTTCAATATCATATATGGATGATATGAAGATCAACTTGACATAATCAGAAGGGTTGTTGTCACGAGGGTAGTTAGTGACTTTCTACACAATGCTAATAATTCTAACAGTTGTAACCAAGTATTCTTAAAATACCATGCAGTGGGCAGGAAGGCAAGTGGAATCGTGTTTTGTTTTGTTTTTTTTTAAAGCAATAAAATGTAACAAAACAACAGAATGGAGTCAGGCCTGCTTTGCCTCCCCACTGACTCTCAGGAATAAGAGTTACAACAAAATGGAGTTAGCCTGCTTTTCTTTCACCCTAACAGTACTGCAATGAACATGGGAGTGAAGATATCTTTTCAATAAACCAAATTGCCCCTTTTTGAATATATACCCAGCAGTATGATTGCTGAGTCATTCATACTCAGTTTTTTTCTGAGGAACCTATATACTGTTCTCCAGAGTGGTTGCACTAATTTACATTCCTACCAATGCTGGGTAAGGGTTCCCCTTTCTCCACATTCTCATCAGCATTCACTATTGCCTGCCTTTTCAACAAAAGCCATTTTAACTAGAGTGAGATGATATCTCACCATAGTTTTGTTTTGCATTTCTCCAGTGACTAATGCTGTTGAGCCTTTTTTCATACACTTGTAGGCCATATAAGGCAATAGGCTTAACAAAGCATCATGTTACTTAGTTTTTATACAAAATACAGGACAGACATTAAGGTACCAAGGTTTTTTATAATCACCAATGTTTCTGATTGCTCAGTAACTTGTGACATGTGTCATCACAAGCAATGAAGCTAAGTGAAGGCACAAGTCTCAGCTCAATTAAGTCCTCAGCACTAGGATCCCTTGACTTTTATACCTTGATGCTGGACCTCTCGGTTGTACATGACAATCACGTAGCCAAGTGCAGTCTCAGAGGTTTGTAATTAGCTCTTATTCTCTAGTATAATTGCCTCCTGTCAATAACAGTTTTTCATTACTTAATAAATAATCTCAACAATAAGAAATGGGCGTTTGTTCCACTGCATGGTCCTTATTCAATTTTTTTTTTTTTTTTCTCGAGACAGAGTCTCATTTTGTCACCCTCAGTAGAGTGCTGTAGCGTCACAGCTCAAAGCAACCTCAAACTCTTGGGCTTAAGCGATTCTCCTGCCTCAGCTTCCCAAGGACCTGGGACTACAAGTGCCCACCACAGCACCTGGCTAATTTTTGGTTGTAGTTGTCATTATTTGGCAGGCCCTGGCTGGATTTGAACCCGCCAGCTCTGGTGCATGTGGCTGGCGCTCCAGCCACTGAACTATAAACGCCGGACCCCTTATTCAAATTTTCATTTATCTTGCTTCTGGTATAAATATTCCTGGAACAATACCTCAGATTAATGTAAAAATATAAATCTCCATCATCCTTTGGATTTAGAAGAAAGCCATTAACCCTTTTCTTTTATACTTCTAAGTATAATCAGAAAAAAAATTTTTACAACTTTTAACATTAAATTCCTAAAACTACATATTTAAAATGACGCTTTAAAACCAATAATAATATTTAATGTTATAAACATTAAATATTTACAAGAGCAATAAAGTGTTTCAAAAATTAAATCTAAAGTACACATTTAATGCCCCAGAATTTTTAATAAACAAAAAGGTAGGAGAAAATGCAAAGTTATGCAAAAACAATTAACAGAAACATTTAAAAAAATTTTAAACAAATATCAATAAGAATGAAAAAGGAATGGAAATTAAAAAACAATTAGAGTGCAATGTTATTAGAAACAGAAAGTAACAAATCAGAAGACAAGAATATAAGGCAGAAGGGAGAACGTGATATTCCAGATAACTAAGGAGCTGACAGAAACTGTAATTGATAGCTTTGGTGAGATTATTAATCCCAGGGGTACCATTATGTTCAGTTATGGCTAAAAGTGGAGCTCAAATATAATGATGAGAATAAATTATTTCAGATGAATTGAATGTTAATTAATTACCTTTTGATAACAGAAGGGAAATTGGAATTAAAGTGATGGTTGTGAAGGAAAAAGAATCTGTGAAGAGCTTTATAAAATGGGGTGAACTATTTTAATTGGAATAGGAAAAGTTTCTCCAGTCTTTTTAGAGGAAGAGCAAAATTAGAGGATCATAACTGGATTTGGTTTAAAATCTTTCTCTAATGTGCTATTTTCAATAACCTATATTATAAGTTAGCAGATTTTGAGATGTATGATATGCTTGAATGGGGATACATTTTTTATTATTTTCTTTGAAGGTATGTATTTCTCTGAGAATTTTTATATCATTCCTATTCATTAGTGTCATAAAAATAACCCATTACCTCTAAAAAGTCCAAACTTTTTTTCTTGTTTCTTAAAAATTATATCCACATGATTTCTGTATGGTTCTACTGAGGTAAAGAAAATGCTAAATACGACCAGTGAGAACAGCTGCTGTCCCCCATGGTACCTGCTTGTGTACCCAGCTATCTTTTATTCTTCTGAATTTGTGATTAGAAGCATGAACTTCCATAGGACTCTTACCTAAGAGTTGGTCTGATTATAATAGATAATAGTGACTCATGGAAGGAGAAAATTTCCAGGTATCTACACAACCTCATCACTGGCTAAGGTTAAGTTTTGTGCTTTATGAACAATGTTAAGCCCATAGGACATAAAGAAAAGTGTTAACTTAAATAATATAGTTATCTAAGTCTTAGGAACCAGACTTTTAACATAGTCTTCTGAACCATGTGAATAATTAACCCTCTGAAATTACTTAGGAAAATATTTAATCTGGAAAAGTAACTAGAAAGTAAAGTAAAGTAAACAGATATGTTTGTTGATGAAGTGAAGAGGGAATATAGAATTTGCCAGCATCGCTTTTTGCCTTAAAAAAAGCCAAGGGGATTTTTTTAACTGGACAATATTTAAGAAATACTCACATGCACCATGAAGGCAAATACGTGAACAGAATGGAATTAATCAAATCTGAGAATTACATATGTGAAAGATCTCAGCTATCTATAGAAAGGATGGTTACCCATATTGATCGTCATTTGTTGTTAAGAATAAGATGATAATAATTAAAAGGACTAATACATTTTATTGAGTGAATACTTTTTGCCTCACAATATATGCATATCAGAAATTTTGTAGACCTCCTAAGAAATTTCTATGAAAAAGGAATTAGTATCTAAATTTTGTAAGTGAGGAATAAAGACAGAGCTAAAGTAACATCTCTGCATCACATAATTACAGAGTGACACATACAGGATTTATTTGAATTCTGTCCCATTTCAAGACTTTTGTTCTTTCCAACACTTCATATAAACCTCATTCCTAGAGAATCATTAGAACTATTCTATTATAATGGATGCCCATAAAGTTTGTACTTAGTATTTAAATTTATTTTTGTGTTTATTATTTCTATTCTTAGTATGGACAATGTATCCTTAGGTAAATATTAGCTATAAAGAAAATTATAGTGAAGACCAACTATATCAATGTAATCTCTGCCCACCTCCCCTCTCCCTCCCCTCCTTTCCCCCTTCCCCCTATTCTTAGGTTGTAACTGGGTTATAGCTTTCATGTGAAAGCCATAAATTAGTTTCAGAGGGAGGGGGACTGGTGGGATTATACCTGTGGTGCATCTTACAAGGGCATATGTGAAACTTAGTAAATGTGGAATGTAAATGTCTTAGCACAATAACTAAGAAAATGCCAGGAAGGCTATGCTAACCAGTGTGATGAAAATGTGTCAAATGGTCTATGAAACTAGTGTATGGTGCCCCTTGACCACATTAATGTACACAGCTATAATTTAATAAAAAAAAAATAAAATAAAAAAGAATGTAATCTCCCTCTCGCCTTGAGGTGGCTGTGGCAGAGGCAAGCATTCCCAATTTTTTTGCTTGTTTTGGTATGAATAAGTTTTACAAAACTTTGGAAGCTAATATAAGAGACCAGATTTATCCTCTCACCTGCATAATAATCTCTTACAGAGAGAAAACTAAAGTTGTACCAGTTTGCTGCCTGAAGAAAGTTCCAGTCATAAAGCAGGAAAAGAGCCGACATAGAAGCTGGAGGTCTTCCTGAATTAATAGCGTGATGAGTGTGGGAAGCCCAGGTACAGTTTACAGGGTAGTGTACCAGAGGGCAGAGAGCTGCACAGAAAGAAAAGCTAGAGACCAGAGATCTCAGACGGTCCTTCTCAAGTGTTCTTCTGAGTTCTGATCAACATGTGTATGTGAAGAAACTATCTAAGCCTGATAAAAAAACATCTAAAAAATTAAAGGAAAAACTTCCGTAAGTCTAATAACAGTGATTCTCATGAGCAAGAACAGAAACCCTCATAACACAGAGACCATTGAATCAAATATTGAAAGGAAGTGTTTTACCTTGAAAATAGGTCAAAATTTGCTTGGAGACAAGTACTGCTCTAGTTTCCTTTAAAATATTCTAAAAACAAGGCCTAAAAGGGTAAGGTCTAGAATATTTATAGGACTTGATAAGCTAAACTTAACAATCTCTTATGCCAAATAAAAAAATTTAGTAGAGATGCAAAGGAACAGAAAAACACCACCCAAAATATCAAGGAACATTAATCAATTGAAATTGATAGAAAAATGGTATCAACAATAGAATTTTCAGATAATCCATTAAAAATAGTTGAATAAATTAAGTAGACACATTGAAGATATATTTAAAAAAAAAACAAAATTGAACTCCTAGAGATGAAAACTGCAAAGTCAAGGATTGGATAACAACAGCAGATTAGACATTACAGAAGAAAATATTAGTTGACTTGCAACATAATGATAGAATCTATTCAAAATGAAATATAAAGAGAAAAAGAGATTTAAGATATTAATAAAGTGATGTGAGCCTTCATAAAATATTCAATGGCCTAATAATCAATGTAATTGAAATTTTCAAAGAAAAAAGAATACACAAAAACTTAATAGGACTGTAGTCAAAAGTTTTCTATATTTTGTGAAATCTATAAAGCCAGAGAGCCAAAACAAGTTAGTGAACCCCTAGCAAAAGAATGACGAATAAAAATACACCTACACATCATCAAGTTGCTTCAGATTAGTAATAAAGACAAATATAAAAGAATACAAAAAAGGAGGGGCACAATTTGTAAAGAGGGACAAAGATAAAAAGGATAGCAGATTTCTCTGAAATCTGAAAGAAAACAACCTAAATCACAATGGAGTAACGTCTTTAAAGCTTTGAAAGAACAAATAACCTTATTGTTCCATAACCGTTTAGTTAACAAAAATCTCACAAGTGAAGACCCAGTAGCCTTGTCTTAAAAACAAATGATAGCTTCGGGAATTAAGATAAGCAATGCCCTGAAGAGTCCATCATAGATGTGTGCCACAAAAAATTTAAAGAATTTTTTTAAGCAGAAGGTAAAGAACACCAGATAAAACTCTGGATCTATTTGCAGAACTAAAGAACATTGGGAAAAATATAGATTTTTAAAATTTTATTAAGTATTTTTAAATAGTAATCAAGAATTTATAAAATATATGGAGATAAAATATATGATGATAACAGCATAGATAACAGGAGTAAAGAAGTAGAAGTGTATTCCTATAAGGTTTTATCCTGTATGTGAAGTAGTATAAAAGTACTTAAAACTACACTGTCCTAAAATATAGATATGAAAAATAAGTAATAAAAGTAAAATAATGAGTTATTGCTAACAAATCAATAAAGGAGACAAAATGGAATCACACACACACAAATAAAACAAAAGTAGAGAAAAGTGTAGCAAAAAGAGATTGTACAAATACAAAGAAAATAGCAAGATGGTAGAGTTAAATCTCAAAACATATTTGCATGAAATATATGTGAAGTAACCCCAAAAGTAAAAGGAAAAAATTGTGAAATTAGATAAAAAATAAAAACTCAAGTGTATTGTTTATAAGAAATCCACTATTAAACATAAGGACACAAAAGAGAAGTAAAAGGATGGAAATGATACAAATAAAATAAATTAATAAAACGAAGATGAGCACAGATTTTGGTTCTGAATGAGAAAGTCCCAGCTCCTCAGGCTGTGCCCAACACATGGTGAGCGCACTACAAGTGTCTGCCAGATGGACAGTAGTTTTTAGGGCTGAAATGTAAGGGGCTGTTTCCGCGGTGCACAGTGGGAGACATGTCCACTCAACTTCCTCCTCCCTCTCTTCACACCTACCTGGTGGGCAACACAGCCCATTTCCCCATCAGCCAAAATTATGGACCCATGAAGAATAAACTTTAAATTGAAAAAAAAAAAAAAAAGTAAATGCATTCTACTTTATTACTTTTGTTAATCACAACAGCCACCACTGACTATTTATCATACAACTCTAAATGGTAAAGAAAGGAAAATAGACCACGAAGCTATGGCTACGCAGCTTAAGACATGAGGAACAACTTAGTCGTTAATAGGGTATTTCTTACTTTTTATATATCTCAGCCTGGATATTAGAGAAGCTTGGGATCTGCAAATACCAGTGGCAGCAGACAAAAATAGCTCCACATCCCATCTCCAATGGATGCTACAACAGCAGAGTGAGTAGTCTGAACTCAGCCCTAGCCAAGGCAGTGGCCTGCTCTCCTGTCATCTATGATGAAACTCTGATCTCATGCTCTGACTGCTCCATAGAAAGGCTCCTTTGTGAGGTAAGGAACAGCAAACAGCTGGGGAAATGCTAGTAAAAGGAACAAATGCCTAGGCCAGTGGTTCTCAACCTTCCTAATGCTGCGGTCCTTTAATACAGTTCCTGTGGGTCGCCACCCACAGGTTGAGAACCGCTGGTCTAAGCGCTATGCTATTTTAGGCCTTTCCAATTCTTTGAATTAAAAGTTTCAAGTATCTTAATTTATATTAAATAAATGTATATTGAGCTAGATAACTTCTCGGGGTTCTCACTGTTGGCCACCTGCTCTTCATGACATTCTGATACATTGGGCAAATTTTTAGAAAACTTAAATTCAAGTATCAGCTTCCTAATGAACAAGCATGAACATTTTTCTCTGAATTATATTACCTAAAAGCCTAGCTCTTACCAATTCTGGTTAACAAAATACACTATGACTTTCTCTTCTTAAATTATCATTGCATAATGGAATGGACCTGTCCCAGTGTGAGTGGCAGAAAGTAGCCCCTGTTAATTTGCCTTCCAGTTATTCCTGGTATGACAAAAGGAAGTATATTGTGTGTATCCCCAGACCAGACATAAACTCATCTAGATGGTGACTTTGATTCAGAAAGGGGTATCTAGCAGCTTAGAGTGGCAAGAATGCAAGAATTAAAACTCTTGGAGAGGAATTAGTTCTTCTAAAACATTCTTTCATCAATAAACACAGGAACATATTTTTTGCTACCTTTTAGAATGTGAGTTTATTATTTCATTAGCACCACAGAACAGCTTGTACATATCTAGGGATTTTTTTTATTAAATCTGACTTCTGGAACAAATTACTTCAGTAATTTTTTTTCTCTGCCAAGCACTTGGCAGTAGAACTATAAAATTTTTCTGAATATAGAATTAGGATCTATTTAATGTTAGTTTGATTACTCTAAAGCACATGTGAAATCAGGCTATTATTTTCTAAATGTAATGTGCCATCAGAGAGTTCTCAGAATTGATTCTAAATATCGTGACCAAGAGTGTTGACATCAAAGATTGACTGATTGCTTTTAATTATCCTTATTGTATATATAATATTGATTTCTACTGCTTTTATTTGAGAAACTATGCCCAATCCAGGTATAACTGAAATTTAACTTGATCTCGCAGATTATTGTCAGAATACCCATGCATCAGGAATGGTTACATCTCAATGTATGACTCTCAACAGAGCTCCAAACAAATGTACATACATGTGTCTACATAGGACACAATTAGGGTCAGAGAGCTCAGGCTTTAGAGTCAGATATCTAGGGCTTAATTCACACTTCCTCATGCTTACTGCATGGGTGGCCTCACCCAAGTTTATTTGCAAGATGGTAGATTTAAATCTCAATACATAGATATTTACATTCTTGATTTGAATATTATTCTAAAAATATTACCTATTTCAAAAATTGTAGTGAAGTGATAAAGTATAAAATGACATCTTTTTTTCAATGCAACATACCCTTACACATCACTAATACTAATCTCTTCCTGGTTTAAATAATATGGGCAAATTAATATTAGATTTTATGTTATATGAATGATTTTATTACTGTTACCATTTTATTAGAAAATGAATAATACAAGAACACCTCATTAAGAATTTAAAAAAGGACTCACTCCAAACTTGATAACTAGACATGCCTTTTGAAAATGTACTGCAGAGAAAGTTGTGTGATACACACGTAAATGCCTCCTAGAATCTCTTATCTATCCATCATGTCAAAATCCTCATGACTCCCAAGAAGCCTCTCGTCTCTCACTCTTTCTTCCATAACATTCTACAAAATCTCCATCTATTTCTTTCTCCTGAGTTGCTGTTTTATTCTTTCCTTCCAAGAACTGCTTCAGTAATGCTTTGTTTAGGATTTCTGTGTTTACGTTTATGAAAACAATTGATTTGTGATTTTTCTTAATGTCCTTGTCAGTTTTTAACATGAAGCATATTGTGTCTCCATAAAATGAGTTGATATTGTTTCCACTTTATGTTCTGGAAGTATGTGTTTGAAATTGATATCTTCCTTCAATATTCAAAAGTTCTCAGTGGAAGCTTTCTGAACTTTCTGAGTCAGGCTCTGTGAAAAGTCTTTTATCACATATTCAGTACTTTAATTTAGAATATCTTTCTTCAAATTTCGGGTTAATGTGGTACTACAACTAGGTTACAATGTTTGCCTTTATTAGAATTTCATTCAACTTTTGAAAAGTTATTCTTTTGTCTGTTTTGCTGAATTGCATCTGCACTTGTATGGATTTATTCATATCATCAAACTTTTAAATTGTTTTTCTTCTTTTTATTTTTTTTTTATTTTATCTTTTTTGGGGGGGTTAGATATCTAAATTCTTTTTTTTTTTTTGTATTATAGATAAAAATATGCACCATAGATATGGCCCAACCCAATTTTAAAATATTATGGGGGTAGAAAAATTTTGCTATGCTTGAGTCAGGATTATGAATGTACCCATCACCCAGAAAGTGCTCCTTATACCCATGAGGTAGGTTTTTGCCAAATCTCTTCTCCCTTCTCCCCCTTGCTTGATTTCCACTGAATTTCTACTTCCCTCTGTGAATATGTGTGCTCATTGGCTAGCTCCAATTTAATAGTAAGTATATGTAACATTTGTTTTCCCATTCTTCAGATATTTCATTTAGGGTCATGGTCTCCAATTTCATTCAAATTGTTGCAAAAGACTTTAATTCATCCTTCTTTGTGGCTCTATAGTATACACTTACCACATATTGTTAATTCACTCATGAACTTATAAGCACTTGGGTTCATTCTTTATCTTTGCAATTGTGAATTGTGTTGCAATAAACACTCACATGCAAGTGTCTTTTTGATAAAAAGATTTATTTTCCTTTGGGTAAATACCTAGTAGTGGGATTGCTCGATCATATGTAGGTCTACTCTTAGTTCTTGGAAGAATCTCCATGCTCTTTTCCATAGAGGTTGTACTAACTTGCAGTCCCACCAGCAGTGTATAAGCATTCTTTTCTATCTATATCCATGCCAGCATCTATAGTTTTTAGACTTTTTAATAAAAGACATTCTAAACAGAGGTAAGGGGATATGTACCATTGTGGTTTTAATTTGCATTTCTCTGATTGTAAGTTAACATTGAGAAATTTTTTTCATATTATTAATGGCATTTTATCTTCTTTTGAGAAGCTTCTGTTCATGTTTTTTCCTACTTTTTAAGGTTTTCTTCTTTCTTGTTAATGAATTTGGGTTCTTTGTAAATTCTGGATTTTAGCTCTTTATTGGATATGTAGCTTGTGAAAAATCTTCTCCCAATCAGTGGGATTTTTATTTGCTCTATTGATTGTTATCTTGGCCATGCAGAAGCTTTTTATTATTTATTAATTTTTGTTGTTGCCATGATGGCCACTGGGGTCTTTTTCATAAATTCTTTGCTTAAGCTGATATCTAGAAGAGTTTTATATATATTTTCCTCTAGGATTCTTGTAGTTTCATACATTAGATTTAAGTCTATTATTCATCCTGAATTAATTTTTGTGAGTGGTGAGAGATATGGACTCTTTCATTTTTCTGCATGTGGCTATACAAATTTTCCAATACCATTTTTCAAATACAGCTTCTATTCCCTAGTTTATACTTTTGTTGTCTGCTTTTTCAAAGATCAGTTGTCTGTATGTAGATGGTTTTGTACCTGAGTTCTTTGTTCTTTTCCGTTGGTCTAGGTCTCTGTTTTTGTGCCAGCACCATGCTGTTTTGGTTACTATAGCCTTGTGGTATAGTTTGAAATCTGGTAATGTAATGCTTCCAGAATTTTTTGTTTGTTTGTTTTTCTTAAGATTGCTTTGGCTATCCAGACTCAGCTAGTTCCTAAAAACTATAGAAATATTTTTTCTGGATCCATGATATATGACATTGGTATTTTGATGGGGATTGCATTGAATCTATAAATCACTTTGGGTAGTATGGACATTTTAGCAGTGTTGATTGTACCAATCCATGAGCATGACATATTTTTCCATTTGTTTTTGTCACCTACAATTTCTTTCCTCAGTGTTTTGTGGATTTTCCTCTAGAGAACTTTCACCTCCTTGGTTAAGAATATTTCCCTATGTTATTTACTCATTTATTTATTTTTAGCTGTTGCAAATGATATTGAATTTTGATTGATTCTCAGCTTGACTAGGGTTGGCGTATAGGAATGCTATACTGAGTTTGGGTAAAGGGAATCTTTAAAGAAAAAAGTTAGAAAATGCATTGATATGTTCTCTAATATTTTTTTCAAACACTCTAGAGCAAAGAAATATAGCAGTTTTAAGCTCTAAGACTACTAGATATGACATGCTTCCTTAGTTTAAAGTCTTTCTTTCTTCTTTTTCTCAGATGTCCACTGCTGTCTTCAAGGTAGTTTTGGCCTTGGGAACCCCAGTTCAGTAATTTTAAACTAAGATCCTTTTCTTATTATAGATAATAATATCTAGTTTGTGTTACAGCTATAGGGCTGTGCATGGTATTGTTAACTCAAGAATCCTAAAACCTTTTCCCTAGTCAAAACATTGGCAATAAATTTCAGAAATTTGCTAAATATCTTGAAATATTATTTTTTTTCATTATCTTCCCTCACTTTTCCTACCCCACATAGACACACACACATAAACAGAGAGACACATTGTGGCCTTTTTCCCCATATTTGAGTATAAACATTTTTTCACATTTAGAGGAACAATCTGTGGCTATGATTAACCATTTGCCATTGTTTTGCTGCATTAAAACTTTATGGATGAGCCACTTGATTCTCTTTAGTGCTTTAATGGCATTGTGGAAATTAATAATCCCTTTTATAGAAAACTCCTAGTACTCTTTACTTGATATTTTTAAATTCAAAATTATTACTTTGTGATGTATTTTTTATATCCCTGAAATAGTTAAAGTTGAGCCCTGAGGAAACTTGCTAGTGGCTCAAGGCAATTTTCTAGAACACATAATAATTGCATCTTGTGTAATATAATATCATTTTTCCTAAATCTGTATCTTCATTACATTGCACATGCTATTTTGGCCTCAATGGTCTTATTGTTACAGAGTGAAACAAACTATGGAGTGTGTTATTCTAGGAGTAAAAAAGGCATTTTATAAAGGCTGATCTTTGTGTATGTAATCAAATTCTTTCTTGTTCATTGGATCCAGAATACTGGTGGGGTTTTTTTATAACCTGTTAGTTCACCTTTAAACTATTATATCACTTTTGGTCAGTCTATAGGTATCACTTCAGTGCCTTATAATATAGTTAAATTGAGCTGCTTGACTGGAAATTATAACAGAAATAGAATGAGCTTTGCTTGCCGCTTTTCCTCTATAGCAAGCAACTAAATTTCAGCATCTGCTAATTGCCTAAAATATATCAACAAGGACTAAGTACAAGCTAGTACTCCCATAAATACTTCAATACTTATTTATTTCAACATATATCATATATTATTTTATAAACTTTATACAAATTTAATAAAAATAATTGTGGATTCCCATTCTAGGGTAAAATTAGCCATGATATGATGTGATTGAGCTCTTTTGAATGACAATAAAATATTAATCATTGCTAAGACACATTTTTTACTGGAAAATTTCTAACTCTGAGGAAAAATATAGTCAATCTTTATTTTATGTCCAATAAATATATTTTATTGTGGTAGGATGTATAGTACATGTATAGGGATTGGATTTCTTTATCAGCTTCTCTTTTGCTATTCTTTATATTTATCATAAAGGCTTAGGCAGAGTTCTATGATTATCACCCTTGAACCTGAGTCAGAGAAGGGGTGGAACTCTCTCAGGTAAGACTTCAATGAAAAGGAAATTGTGGACTTGGAGTATCATCCCTGCCATTTTAAGTGACAATTGAATTTCTCCTGGGATTCCTGAAAGGAGAGCTGGTGCCAACATTATTAATCAGCTTTCTTTTAGCCACTGCTCCCAACTTTTACCTTGTTTACAGAGCATTGACTTTTAGAGAAATACAATGCATTTAATCATAAGCAAAAAGTGATAATTTGGTCTATTCATTTCAGCTAATTTTATTTTTATCCCTACATTCTCTAGCCATTTTGGCAAGTGTTCTGAATGCCAATTACCCACATGGATACGTGCTTTTAGTTTTGTTCACACCAAGGTTGTGGGCTGTGTTTCAGAGGTCACAGCAGGCTCAATTCTCTGATCCTGGCTTCCTAATCACTGGCTCACACCTCATGTGTGTCTTTCTAAACTCAGTAGTTAACAATGGTATCGTCATAGAGCACCAGTTTCCTGATGGTGGCCATATCATGTCCTGGATATATACATTCGACTAAGTTATTGTAGGAATCATGAAAGATCCAGATTAAAATCCACTCTTGTCTTTTCAGTTATTCAGTGAGCATTTAATTCCTTCACTGAATCCTTTTCTTCTTAAAATATCTAGAAAGGCTTCTGTGTCTTAACATTGAACTTGATAAACACAGCTATGTCCATGATTTTATAGGTGGGATCGGCTATGTGACATGGGAATTACTAAGGTCATTGGAAGTTTGTAAAGATTATTTTCTGATTAAAGATGCAAGTTTATGAAATGAAATATTTTGGGCTGTCCCCCTTTTCTCTTCCCCCTCGTCCTTCCTCCTTGTGTTCCTTGTTATGAGTCTTAGGGTTATAGCAGCCGTCTTGCAGCCATGATCCATATAGATGGGTGAAGACTACAGGCGTCTGTGCTGTGGGTATCCCAACAGTGCTGGTGTGCTTCCTACTGTGTTAGGGATAGTAAGGAAGGATGGAAAAGCTCAGATCATCAATGGTATTCCTAGGCTGCTAAAAAAAAGCTCTGGACTGTCTACTAGAGTTTGAGCATCACTAGGTAGAACTTTGTCACATGCTGAAAAAATAATTTCTATTTGATAAAATTGAATTACCTACTGACTCCTTGATGTTGATAGATTAAAAGCAAAGAAAGTCTAGACTTTTCTAAAGGGGGAAATGCTGTCAATGCCCCACCTGTATCCCTCAGACTTTACTATTCCAGTGTGCTCCACCAACATCCCATGGTCAGTATCAAAATCTCCGTGCTTGAGTTTTCTTGGAATTTCAGAAGGCTTCCTTCCTGCTCTTTAGAAAAGGCAAGAAATTGCCACCCCCTGTCAGTAACTCCCTCCCAGTAACTCTCAGAAATTGCTGTATACGGCATCAAATTTCTGTTGCTAGGGCAGGAACATTTTGAGACATATATTTTACACAGTTCCCAGACTTTCCCACAGTATTAAGCAGCATAATAACTGATCTTTATAATTTGTCTCCTTTCTCTGTACCTTCTAAATTGAACAATTGTCCTTGATTTCTTCTCAGCACCTGCATCTGGGGGAATTTAAGCTAAGATACCTAACAAAATCAATTTAGATATACCAGGCCATGACCAGGTTTAAAACAAAAAAATAGAAAAAGCTTTCCTGCTTAGCCAAAGTTCAATGCCAGATCACTATGGAAATCGCTCCAATTTATTTTCTGACTACAGTTTTCAAAGACCCAGGCCCTTTAATTTTAACATATTACCGCAGTTGTGATTATATGTTGACCATATCCATCATATACTTCCTACTGATACTGTACTAGTTAGTGTTATACGGAGAAACACAACCAATATGTATAAAGAGATAGATTTATTTTTAAGAAAATGGCTCACAGGACTGTGGAGGCTTGCCCTGTCCAAAGTCTGATAGCATGGGCCGGCAGGCTAAAGAACCAGGGAAGAGTTGCATTTCAAGTCCAAAGTCCATATTCTACCAGAATTTTTTTTTGCTCAGAGAAGCTCAGTCCTTGTTCTAGGCAGGCCTTCACCTGATTGGATGAGGCCCACCCACATTAAGAAGAACAGTATGCTTTACTCAGAGCCCACCAATGTGTATGTTCATCTCACCCATGAAACACCTTCATAGAAACTTCATAAATATGTGGATATCTTAGTACTGTGGCTTGGCCAAAATGACACATAGAATTAACCATCACAGGTACAATTTTACCAGTTTTATCTGTGATTAGTGACATTAAAAACTGATTAGTCCATTGAGCTGACTCCACTACTGCCTCTAAAGACAACTGAAATATAATTAGACTATTTTCCTATTTGTTAAATTTCTATAAGTCAAAATAGAATTTTGAATTCTGTATAACTAGGTATCTGCTATTTCCATGAACTCAAATCATATCACATCTTTTTGTCCATATGTGCAGGCCAGATGTGTAGATTCTATTGTAGCACTTAAAAGAAAATTAAATTAAAAAAAAAAAATCAGCCTCACCTCAAATTCTCTCAACATGGCAATAAGTCCTTTCTTTTGTTACTGGAAATTCTATAACTGAGATAGGTTTCTTAGGGTAACTGGACATTTTACCTGAATTAAGATATATTTTGTTACCAAGGAGGAACAAATCATGAGCTAGTCAATGCATCCTTGAGGGCATTGTCATTTAAAATACCACCACTCATTGTCCCCTATCCTGTATGTATAAGTGAAGGTATTAAGGTTACAGTTTAATGAGAGGATGAAAAAACAAAAGGCTGCTGAATAAATCACCACTGCGGTCAATTGTTATGCATCAAAGAGGATCTCAGGGAGAATATGGGGGCCCTGGCGTCCTGTGTCCAGAGAAAGATAATGAAGTGGACGCCCAGCATATGCTGTTATCTACAGAGCATCTCTGCCAAAGGGCCACTAGTGGTGCTAGATTACATGAAAAACAGCAACAACAAACAAAAAAAAAAAATACTGAAGGAAAATGACTAAGAAACCAGAGTTAAAACTTTGGCCTTCATCTTGATTTCTTCTTTAGAGTACTCATGAATTATAGGATAAGCATGAAACATTTTCCTCTTATAAGAAAAGTATTTTTCTTTTGAAAGAAAGGCCTTAGGTGAAAAGTAAATTTAAAAATCCAATTTAGAGGGGGAAAATGCAAAAAAAACACCTGTTGTTTTGTGTTGGTGGAATATGTTTCACATACAACTAAGCAAGTTGCATTACATGAATGTTTTACCCAAACAGGCCCAATGGAACCCATTAACTTATTGCAGGGCAGTGTTTTCACAAACAGCAATTTCATGTTGGTGAATTTATTTCATGACAAATATATCTGATTTTCTGCTAAGAAAATTAACAAAGATCTTCTCTTCAGTTAGAGAAAGGAATTATACATTTTGGGAAATAATTTTCCTGTGAGCAATAAAATAATCTTTCAACTATTTACTAAGTAATGCCAAGAGTGTGTTCTAGGTAACTTAAATTATAAAAAGAATTATCTAGCATTAAAATAATTCACCAAATTACCATTTTGTTGAGAATAAAGACTTTAACTTAGTCATCAGAGGATCCCCGCTTACTTTGTAATCATTAGATTATTAATAAATGTTTGTTGGAAAAAAAGAATGATTAGGTAAGTTTTGGCTTCTGTCCTCAAGAAACTTATAATGTAGTTGGATTAGGGAGTCATACTGCTGTAAATTGACTGAAACCACTATGCTTGTGCGCAGCCAGTTGTTGGCATCTATTGATAGCTATCAAGTTTGCAATAAATAAAGATAATTCTCAGGTTACAATAAGATCATATCTCAGGACAATTCGGTTGCAGAATTTATTAAGCCATTCATGTATGATGGGCACTTGGGTTGCTTCCACATCTTTGTGATTATGAATTATGCTGCTGTAAACATTCAAGTGTAGATGTTCCTAGGGTAAAGTGATATTTTTTCTTCTAGGTAGATAACTAGTAATGAGATTGCAGGATCAAATAGTGGATCTACTCTCAGTTCTATAAGAAGTATCCATACTTCTTTCCAAGAGGCTGAATTATGGTGAATGTATACTGTGAAATACTATTCCACTATAAAAAAAAAAAAAAACAAACCAGAGATGTTGCATCTTTTGTAACAACCTGGATGAGTTTGGAGATTATTCTCCAAAGCAAAAAATTGAAAAATAAGCATACAATGTACTCACTACCAATTTGAAACTATTGGATTAGCACATACATGCTCACATGAGAGAAAAACTAAATTAAATTCAAATGAGGGGAGAGGGGAAAGGGTTGAGAAAGTTTCCACCCAATGAGTACATTATATGGGTATATGGCATACTACCTGGGTGATGGATACCAACATGTAATATCAGTGAAGAATATAACCTATTTTGAGGTGGGAGGTTTGCTTGAGGTCAAGAGTTCAAGAACAGTTTGCGCAAGAGCAAGACCCTGTCACTACAAAAAATAGAAGAAATAGCCAGATGTTGTGGTGTGGACCTGTAGTCCCAGGTACTTGGGAGTCTGTTGCAAGAGGATCTTTTGAGCCCAGGAGCTCGAGGTTGCAATGACCTGTGATGATGACACTACTCTCTAGCTTGGGTTACACAGCAAGGTCCTGTCTCAAATTTAAAAAAAAAAGATGAAATTCTAGAATTTTAAATAAAATAACTTGCATGAAAGATTCACTTGAGGTAAATGTGACAATATTCTATTTTTAGATCTGTATAAACCTACGTCAGGCAATCAGGAAACCTCTGAATTAATAGTGGAAAATAAACATTTGTGAATTAAGCCTAGGGTATCATGCAGAAAGGATAGGTGAAGGGTATAGTCTTTGCTGTATTTTTATCATGGTTCATGCAAGGGATCAAATAACGTGTAAAATATTTGAGCCAATATGCAGACCTGAAGAATTAGGCAGTGAGATTCCATCACTGATGAATACCTTATAGATCACTAATTTCTCAAAAAAAAAAAAATCATATTTCTGATTTACCATGTTAATGAGCAAACTTCTTTGATGCTCACAAGGAAAACTGATCACTGAAGTTTCTATATATAATAGCTGCCTCAGGAATGTGGCTACCTAATCTTCTGTTGAATTCCTGCTTAAGGTAACTGAATGCTCCCACACACATATATAATCACATTTTGTCTGTATTGAAGTATTTCAGATAAATCCAGGCATCATATGGCATTATATATATATAACATGAATGGAAATCAGTAGCTAACATGCACTAAATGCTTCCCCTGTATTGAGAGATGATCCTAAATTGTTCATTTGACTTATCTCAAACAATTCCAAAGGATCACTCTATTATTCCATTTCTAAAAGAATAAATTGAGCCTCTGAAAATTTAGATTACTTTGTTTTTTATTGCAGTTTGGCTTGGGTCGGGCTTGAACCCGCCACCCTCAGAATATGGGGCCAGTGCTCTACCCACTGAGCCACAGGAGTCATCCTACTTTGTTTTTTAGTGTTTGGGGTTCATTGAGGGTACAATAATTAGGTTACAGTGTTCATTTGCCACTTCGCGCTTCATGTTTTGCGGCTTCAGTGCTTCCCGGGTTTTCCCAAAATATTTATCAAAAAATAAAAATGAAAAAATACAACCATGTCGGCAGCTACATTGCAGAAAGGAGCGTTGTTTCATGTTGATGCCCAAGAGAGAAGGATCCCTGCATGTCAAACAAAGAGATGAGTTGACTCAGAGTACATACCATGGGCTCTCATAAAGGCGCATGATTGGTTTCCTGTGCGACATTGACCAATAAGAGTATGAGTAAATTTATCCCTGTGAGTTGATTGCGCATCATCGCAGCCTCACCTAGCATCTTCTCTTGTTGTATCTCACCAGTCTTGTCCATGATGTTGACTGTCTTGCATACTGTATTTTAGTCTTGTGTTTGCGATAACTTGTTTTGTTTAAGCGATAACTTTTTTATTAATTAAGCCCTTATAATGCCGCCTAAGTGCTGTGCCCCTGCAAAAGCTTCCTCCCGGGCATACACAAAAATTCCTAGGGGCAAATCCTACTTCGCGGTTTTTCAGCTTTCACGGAAGGTTCTGGTCCCCATTAACTGCGAAAAACAAGGGATCACTGTACACTGATTGCATTTGTTAGGTAAAGTCCCTTTTATAATTTTGCCCTACCCCCAAGAGATATGTCATACACTGTGACCGCCCATCTCCTTCCCTCCTCCTCTCCTGCCCTCTCTCAGTTCCCCCATTCCCTTACCCCCCACCTTGAATTGATTTGAATTTTTCTCGTATGAGGGTATGTATTAGGTTGTCTAGTGGCTTCATATTAGAATTGAGTACATTGAATTCTTGCTTCTCCATTCTTGTGATGCTTTACTAAGAAGAATGTATTTCTATTCCATACAGGTTAATACAAAGGATGTAAACTCTCCATTTTTTTAATGACTGAATACTATTCTCTGGTATACATACACTTCAGTTTGTTAATCCGTTCCTGGGTTGGTGGGCACTTAGGTTGTTTCCACCTTTTGGCAATTATAAATTGAGCTGTAATAAATAGTCTAGTGCAAATGTCCTTATGATAAAAGGATTTTTTTCTTCTGGGTAGTTGCCTAGTAATGGATTGCAGGATCAAATGAGAGGTCTAATTTGAGTTCTTTGAGGATTCTCCATACTTCTTTCCAAAAAGGTTGTGTTAGTTTGCAGTTCTACCAGTAGTTTAAAAGTGTTCCCTTTTCTTCATATCCATGCCAGCATTTGTAGCTTTCAGACTTTGTGATGTGGGTTATTCTTACTGGTATTAGGTAATTTCTGAGGATGGTTTTGACTTGCATTTTCTGATAATCAGGAACAATGAGAATTTTGTTCAAATGCTTGTTAGCCAGCTGTCTATCTTCATAAGAGAAGGTTCTTTTCAAATCTCTTGCCCAGAGGTAGATGGGATTGTTTAATCTTTTTTCATTGATTAATTTGTTATTTATAGATTATAGTTATCAACCCTTTGTCACATTGATACCTTGCAAATATCTCTTCCCATTCTGAAGGTTGTCTTTTTGCTTTACTTATGTTCTTAGCTGTGCCGTAGCTTTTCACCTTAATTAAGTACTATTTGTTAATTTTTGTTGTAGTTGCTATGGGCATTAAAGTCTTTGTCATAAAATCTTTCCCCAGTCCAACATTGTGGACCCAGTATGTCAAGATTTCCACATACTTTCTTCTAGGATTTTTATAGTTTCATGTCTTAGATTTAAGGCTTTTATCCATCTTGGGTCAATTTTTGTAAGTGGTGAAAGGTGTGCATCAAGTTTCAGTCTTTTACATGTGGCTATCCAGTTCTCCCAGCACCATTTGTTGAATAGGGATTCTTTTCCCCACTGTATGCTTTTGTGTGTTTATCAAAGGTCATATGGCAAGTAGAGAATGGTTTCATCTCTTGGTTTTCTATTCTGTTTTGTATTTCTATGTCTCTATTTTTGTGCCAATACCATGCTGTTTTGATTATTGTGGACTTGTAATATAGCCTGAAGTCTGGTAGGGTGATGCCGCTCACTTTGTTTTTATTACTAAAAATGGTCTTAGCTATATGGGTTTTTTTCTGGTTCCATACAAAATAAAGTACTATTTTTTCTAGTTCTTCAAAATATGATGTTGGTATTTTAATGGGGATTGCATTAAATCTGTAGATTGCTTTCTAGATTGCTAGAAAAAAATGAGGTAAGAAACTAGAAAGTGGTTGCATGGAATTGAGTCCTTTCCCATAACACTAGGCAATACTGACTCTCAAATAACTGAATACAGAATCTTAACACTAAGGACCAAATTGTGTGTGCTACATGGTCTCAATTAGAAGGTCCAGGTAAAAGTACTGGACAGAAGAGCTCTTCTTCTTGGTCACAAGTTCTTAATCAGAAAATGCAGTTAGTGACAGGTAAACTGAGATTAACTATGTAGTATGTCCTTTCTCATGCACCTCTTCTCCTTCAAACACTTTTGTCCAAACTTCCAAAAGAAGAACCATCATCTTCATCACATAGTAAGGGTTGGCTATAAATTCAACCTCCCAGGACTTATGCAATTTATAGGACATCTGGCTGAGTACCATGATCTAACCAATTTGAACTAGCAGATTAGTAGTAAGACCTCATTCAATATTCCGATGATGAGTTGCAAGAAGCATGGATGATGTTAATGGTAGTAGACTCTGATTGGGTGATGGAAATAGTAAACTCAGTAGATTATACCAGAAAAAGGTAAGCTGAAGATAACTGCTTTCATAGAACAGCAAATTTAGCTTTGAACTACCTTGAAACCAAGGCAATGGTAGTGATTATGTATGTTTATTAACCAAAATTATACAAGCATATGAGAAAATTAAATTTTCTCTAACACCAATCACTAAGAGAGATTTATAGCCGAATTCTTCTTAAAGGGATACTAAACAGAACAATCAACAAGTTCAAAATCACTTTTTTAAAAAATATGACATAATTACAGGTCTTTTAAAATATTTTTTCATTGCTTTATTTCATTAGGGAATGTGAATTCTTCATAAAGATACAGAATGGTTCCAGATAGTGGCACAGATTAACCATGTCTGTCCCCACTGCCTCTGATATGTTACTCACATAACACCACAGCAAACCCTGGTGATCACTTGTTTCTGATCTGAGAGGAGCTAGAATGAAGCTCCAGGGCAGGACCTGGCTCTGCTTTGTTGACCTCTTATCTCAGGGCCAGGGGTTCTACAGGTAGAACTGGAAAACAACAGTTTTGTGTTTCATAAAATTACAGTTTAAAAGTTACTGGTTTTCATGTATTTTATAGAACCTTAGGGTACAGCAGTAGTAAAAGGGAACTTTTACAAATATAGAACGTCTTCACATACAGATGAGGGAACTAAGGCCTGGAGAGGTCCACAGACTTGTCGAATGTAAATGCCTCTGGAAAACATCAAAAGCTCTTAAACAATCTTGTAATCTACCATGATAAAACATGAACTTGAAAAAAAAAGTTAAACTGCTTGAGGGGGGAAGGGAGAGAGGAATTTCTTCGTGAAAGTACATCATATTGGACGGTTTTGTGGTTTCAGTACAGGTATAAAAGTGGAGAGAAAAACACCTTGTTTTTACAACATTTAAAAACTATTAGACTTTATTTCTTCTGACACCTTAGATTTTGGTTCATTGCCTTTGGGGTGAAATAGTTTATTACAGCAAAACACGGATTACTATGATGCTATCAATCTTTTTTGAGGTTGTTCTTTTCTATGGTTCTTTATTGCATATGTAATGTGGGTATAGTAGTGAGAGGTATAGATAAGAATATGTTTTAATTTTTTTATATTTTTCCTATGTAAGACACTTTTACAGATTTTGACAAGATAATTGTATTGAAAGGGAATAGAATCTTTCGTGTAAGTGGAGAGAAGGCATATTTACTATGTATATTGTAGGGAAATTATTAACATTCTTAATAAACTATAGTTGCACATTAATCAAAATAAAAGTACATAATTACATTAATAAAGTTTCAAATACATGGCTTAAAAACTAGAAATACAAATTAAATTCATGATAAAGTAAAACAGTAATAAAATATTAATCTTTGCTATCAAATGAATAAAGAATGGAAAGCAATTTAAAATATAGTTTCCGCAAGGTTATGGAAGAAGAGGGGCACAACTGAAGATGAGATTACCAATTCTCTTTTGATTTAGTGACACATAGTCTAATCTTTCTAAAGGTCTATTTGCTGGGAAAGGGGAAACAGAGGGGTTGGCCTTCAAAGGGAGTAATGTTTCCATTATGTAACATGAATAACTTCTGGAGATATGCTGTCCAACATTGTGCCTATCCTTAACCATACTGTATTGCACATCTGTATTAGTTAAGAAAGTAGATCTCAAGGTATTTTTTTTAACACAATTTTTAAAAAGTTTTTAAGTATGAATATCCATTAACACATTTACTACTTATGCGAGTACATTCAAAGGAAAAATTCAGAAATATGGACAAAGAAGTGTGTTTATTCATATGGTAAATTTAATAGTCAATCCCTATTGTATAGAATGCATCATTTGCTTGAGATAAAAGGTTCTCTGATACTTTCTGAATTAATCTAGTGGGAAGGCAGAAAAATAAACAGCCAAATATAATATAATTAAGAGTTTAGTATCTCTAACCCAGACCTGGGAGGAAGATACATTTTTTGACATGAAGTAACTTGGCTTGATGCCCATAGCTCAGTGGTTAGGGCATACAATGTGCCAGTTCAATGGGGCTGGCACATTTGAATCCACCCAGGCCTGCTAAACAACAATGACAACTACACCACCACCACCAAAAGAAAAAAAAAAAAAAAATTAGCTGGGCATTGTGGTGGGCGCCCATAGTTCCAGCTAGTTGGGATGCTGAGGTGAAAGAATCACTCTAGCCCAGGAGTTTGAGGTTGCTGTGAGCTGTGACACCACAGCTCTACCGAGTGCAACTGTAGTAAGATTCTTGTCTCAAAAAAAAAAAGAAGTAACTTATGAACTAAGATGAGAAGGTTTACATTACGTCTCTCTCACCTTTTCTCCTTTATGAGAGGGACACACATCTAGTTCTCCTTGGAAGTACTCTAAACTTTTCTCTTTGTTTTTCCTAAATAAAATCTCTCTTTATTACCCTGAAAAAAAAAAAAAAAAGAAGTTTTATGTTATATACTTGTTATAAAACTTTGGCAGTGCATTAGAGTTAACTAGAGAGTATTTTTATCAAGTCACATCTAGATACTGTGTGAGTCTATTTATATAAGCTTATGGAAATGACAAAATTATAGAGATGGATACTAGGTTGGGTGTCAGGTGTGAGGGATATGGGGAAAGGCCTGGGTGTGGCAGCAAGGATCCATTGTAGCACAATGGATCTTTGTGGTGATGGAACACTTCCATATCTTAATTGTGGTGGTGTTTACATGAATCTACACTTGTAATATCACTTCTTGACCTATTGGCTAAGATCACATGATAAAATTGCATGGAAATAAAAAAACATATGTAAAAATGGTAAAATATGAATAAACATGGTGGATTGCACCAATGTCTAATGATATGCTATAGTGATGCAAGATGTTACCACTGGGCAAAACTGTGAAGAGTGTGTAGAAACTCCTTATATTTTTCTTGCAACTTCCTACAACCTTATAAGCATTTCAAAATGAGAATTTGAGAAATAAAATCCTTGCGCAGACTGTAGCCTAAATTCTCTAGATAATCAGGCATACGTGATTTTCCCTTTCTTTATTATTCTAGTATTATTTAAATAAAATAAAAATCACCATTTGTAGTGTATGGTTCCATGAGTTGGTAATAAGCATATATAGTCATATAACAACCACCATAATCAAGATATGAAATGTCTCCATTACTCCAAAATTAAAATATTCTGTCTTGTCCTCTTGTAGTCAATTCCTCTCATCAATCACACTTCCTGCCAATCACTGACTTGTTCTCTCTTACTAGAGTTCTGTATTTCTGAGCATGTCATGTAAATGGAGTCACACAATGAGTAAAGCTAGGAGACTGGGCTTCTTTTCCAGTCTGGTTTGTTCCTTTATCTTGCTGAATAGTATTTCAGTGTGTGGCTGTGTGGCCAATTGCAAGACATATGAAACTTATCATACAACCCAGCAATTGCACTATTAGGCATTTATCCCAAAGAAATAAAAATGTGTGTTCACATAAATGTGTTCATGAATGCTCATAGCATTTTTATTGTAATAGATGAAAACTGGAATCAGCACAGATACCCTTCAACAAGTGAATAAACAGACTGTGTTATATACATACTATGGAAAACTACCCCAAAATGACAAGAACTATTGATACACACAACAACTTTGGTAAATATCCAGGGAATTATGCTAAATGAAATACGCTATTCCAAAAGATTATATGCTCTATGATTCCATTTGTGTGTCCTGACTGTGGTGGTGATTCCCTGTATATGTACATGTGACAAAACTGGATTGAATTAAATCTGGTTTAATTCACATACACAGGCACAAAGGAGTGCATGTAAATTGTGAAATCTGAATAAATTGAAGGACTGTGTATGTGTTAATTTCCTGGTTGTGATGCTGTACTATGGGAACACAGAATGTTACCCATACTGCTTGACCAGGGAAAAGATTGTAATGGATTCTTTCAGTATTATTTCTTACAAATTCATGAGAATCCCAAATTACCTCAAAATAAAAATGTTAACAGAAAGAAATCATGGAATAATGCACATGGATAGTGAACATGAAGTCAGGAAAGAAAGGGCAAGGTAGCATAAATCTGAAGGGCCATATAAAATCCAATAGTAAGATATTAAAAACAAATCATCTGTTATCAATAATTACTTAAGTTATAAGTAGAATAAATATAACATATAATTTTCCTATATTCACTAAGATTTTTCCCACTAATATTTCCCCACTTTTAATATAAATCTAGTCACATTATATTAGATTTATAATATAATTCCCTATTCTTTATAATATAAATCTAGCCACATAGTATTTACTAGATTACTTTTGATATAAATCTAGTGAATAAATATTAAAAGTGAATAAATTTTTTAAAGTAATCTATTAAATACTATAAATATTAAATACTAGTAAATACTATTTACATGGGATATACTTTAAATATAAAGTTAGCCCAAGCAAGAGTGAGACCCTATCTCTACTAAAAATAGAAAAATGCCCAGGCAGAGGTGACACATGCCTGTAGTTTCAGCTACTGGGGAGGCTAAAGCAAGAAGATCACTTGAGCCCAAGGGTTTGAGATTGCTGTGAACTATGACACCACAGTCAGTCCCCTCATTAGTTAAGATTTTCTGATCTCAGTCTAACCCTGAAGTACTTTTTTCTTTATTTTCCTGATGGACATAATTTTTAAAATTTACTGATTTTATTTTTCTATTGAACTGTGGAGACACTATGTTTCTGAGATTCTCACTTGTAGGCCACTTGTTCTTCTAAACTCAAAGAGTCTCAGTATGGCTTAGTTTCCACACTTCATTAGGGGATGCTTTAGTGCACCTTCTGCCTATTTTTATCAGACCTACACACCCTTTCTTAGTTTCCCTTATAAAAAATTTTTTTAATGATTTTTTTGGACCAGGCACAGTTGCTCATACCTGGAATCCCATTACTTTGAGAGGCTGATGTGACAGGATTGCTTGAAGCTAGGAGTTGGAGGCTTCGATGAGCTATGAGTGGGCACTGCGCTCCAACTTGGCTGACAGAGCATCCCTGTCTCAAATATTATTGATAGATAGATAGGTGACGATAGATAGATAGATAGATTGACAGATAGATAGATAGATATTCTTTGGAGGTGTGTCCAGAAAGGAAATTCCAGGAAATACATGTCTTATTCAGAGATTAGTTCCACAGTGATTTACTTCCTTTTTATTTGGAATATAAAAGGTAAATTTGGCCTTTGAAATCCCTGAAGAATGATTCGTACATTCCATCTCAAGGCAGTTAGAGCATGGGTGGATTTGGTGCTAGTTTTGACTAAATCTTTGATATTATACATTTTAAATGTTTCATACTTTGAAATCAGAAAAACAAAAGAGAAGAAACTCTTTCATTTCTTTAATTCCTGGCCATCTCTACATTAGAGGAGTGGTATTGTGTAAAATGAGAAAAGTAGCTACATAGAACTGATTTTAGTGTTTTTATTATCAGATTTAACTCCTTGCTATATCATACCACATCTTCCATAGATCAATGTTTAGAATCTGAGGCAGTTTTAATATATGCAGATTGTTTTTGAAGACATGAGTTTTTAAAATCACTTATCTGTGCTTTTTGGTTTAGAGTTCTTATTCAGAGAATAGTTTGTATGAGCTGATTGAATGTCACACTTTAGAAGCCCATAGGCTTTCTGGAATCATTCTGAAGAAAAGATTCAAGTGTATCATTGAGAGGCTCCAATATGTATCAGGCTACCAATCTTCTAAACTGTTCCCTGTTCACACTTGAGTTATCTAAGGATGGGTATTGTGACTCTCTATTGAAGCTGAGAACATGGTATTGAGATTAGGTGCATTAAAAAAAAATGATTTTACACCAAGAGTGTAATCTTAAAAGCTAGTATTAGATGGGGAGGAGAGTGAATGATTGAGAGATTTTTCAAGACTTCAGGTAGCAATCAGGGCATTGTCATAGAAACCAAATGCAGGAGATATAGGAAAAGAACACATTGGTGATTTAATAACCTTTCTTTCCACTATCAAAAGCTTTCAGTCCATACACTGTCCCCAAACATATTCAGACAATATCATAATGATGATCTGAGAAAATAAATGATTTGAGAAAATAATACCTTAGTTAGAAGAACAAAGTTTTTACCTTAAAAGACGGTTTATAGGACACTTAGAGTTTCCTAAATTACACTAAAATTCAGCTGTTTTCCTCCTTGTCTTTTTCTCACAAGCAGGTAGAAGTTTATGATCTCAGAAGTAGATACCAGTTTAAAAACTATATTTTCTCTTTACATCTGAATATAGCAGTTATAAACCTATTTCTTCATTACTATTTAGCTAGTGTTTTTGTTTTGGTATTAGGGTATGACACCACACCAGGCACTATATTCTAGGCTTTAAAATACAATCATCTAGCAATATT
Organism: Loris lydekkerianus; assembly: GCA_963574355.1. NCBI lineage: Eukaryota > Metazoa > Chordata > Mammalia > Primates > Lorisidae > Loris > Loris lydekkerianus. The sequence continues at coordinate 8,640 of CAUYPK010001649.1, read as the reverse complement.
ATTTTAATTTTACAGATTCTGAACCACAGGTCATTTGAGTAAATTTTCTCCAAAAATCATTTGAACTGTGCCAATGTAAAATTAAAGTGCATCTTAAACTCTTATAAAGAATGCTATTGGGGCGGCGCCTGTGGCTCAGTCGGTAAGGTGCCGGTCCTAACTGCAACCAAAAAAATAGGCGGGCATTGTGCCAGGTGCCTATAGTCCCAGCTACTCGGGAGGCTGAGGCAAAAGAATCTCCTAAGACCAGGAGTTGGAGGTTGCTGTGGGCTGTGTGATGTTATGGCACTCTACTGAGGGCCATAAAGTGAGACTCTGTCTCTACACACACACACACAAATGCTATTGGTCTGCCTTCTAAGTAGAATATCCCAGTGAGTTAGCAGAAGATGGCAGTCATTCCCAACAAAACACACAATTTCCTATTCTATTTATAAAGTTATACTGAGAGATGGAAGATAAAGGAGTAGCAGTTTAGGATAAACAGCTTGGATTTTACTCTTTTTAACCAGACCTAAATTGAAGTAAATTTGTAAAGCACCATGTGGTCAAAGTTATGTTTAAAATTACTAGAGCAAACAAGTCACCATGTGGAAGCTTTGAATTCATATTTTTACTCAAGAGAAAGTGATCATTGTATTTTAAAATAGGGCTGTGTTTATCAAACTCAACAGATGATCAGCCTCACAGGGTCCATAATATCTGGTGTTGGATTGTACCAAGTGAATCATGTTGGCATCTAAGCTGGGAAAAATCAGTGTTCCAGTTGCTTTAGAGCACAGAAGCAGAGGATGTTGTAGCACAGAAATTTTTAGCAGGTTTCATGGCTCTAAATTCCAGATTGGGATTCAGGAACATTAAACCAAAAGCAGAACAAGAGAGAATTGTTTTAGGAAAATTAAGATAAGATATAAATTGACAAGGTACAGAGAAATCAAGGCAATTCTTATTCTTTTTTTTTTAATTTTCAATTTATTTATTTTTATTGTTAAATCATAGCTGTGTACATTAGTGCAATCACGGGGTACAATGTGTGGGTTTCATATACAATATGCAATATTTTCATCAAACTGTTTAACGTAGCCTTCAAGGCATTTTCTTAGTTACTGTATGTAGGCTTTGTATTCTGCATTTAGTAAGTTTCACCTGTACCCATTCTAAGATGCGCTGTTTACCCTCCCTCCACCAAAACCTCCCCCCTCCCTTCAATTTTTATTCTTTAGCTAGTATATGTAGTATGTACAGGAGCCCAGTAGATAGAAATGAAGAACAAAGTGATTTGGAAATTTGGTTCTGCTAAAACCAAATTAAACCAAATTTAAGAAATTTTGTACTTAAATTTCTTCAGCCAGAGATCAGGTGCAGTCCAATGATCATATTGAATAGTGTTAGCAGTGGAAAGAGAAGTAAAAGGAGACATTTTGAAGTGGAATAATGTTATCATATGGTTCAATAACTGATGCCTCCACATCAGCTAATTCTACAACTTTGTACAATTTTGTTCATTTTTTTGTTGTTGTAATTTTCTTTGATAATGCTTTCCTGTCTATTACATATAATATTCTATTAACAGTGTCCATCAGTTTTAAATGTCATTTCATAGAAAACTTGTCTTTGACCCTTCATATCTCCAATATGAGGTCTGATGATTAAGTTTGTGAACTCATCCTAGGAAAAGTGCTAAACACCTCATGATCCCATGTGGCTATCACTATAGCACTACAGCCACCTTTCAAGTACTTCCTGGTTATCTGGTGGTTATGGTGATATTCAGCAACGAAGTATGTAGCGCTTCTCTAGAATATGTTCACAATTTAATTTTGAGTCCTTTGTGCAATGACAGCTTGATGGCCAGTCCAGAAAGAGTTCCAAAATTGCTCTGAAGGGTGGACTAGGCATTGGTGCATGGCTACCCAAGGGGAGTACCTCGGAGTTGAGTATAGTGATATTCAACAGTGAGGTATGTAGCACTTTTTCTAGGATGAGTTCACAAACTTAATTGCCTGAACTTGTATACCTGATACCCTCTAATATTTCTTTAAATGTCTTCTTTTGATAAATTATACCTGAAATTTCTCTTTGAAATATGATTTGCATAGGGGCCTCAAAATGGTGCATACAAATGTGCCATATTTTTTCCTACTTAGGGACATTATTTTTTCAATAAATTTAAAGTATATATTAGGTAAAATTATATTTAGTTATTTTAATTTGTATATCTTTGATAATTAAAATGGAACATTAATTATATTTATATATCAATTTGTGTACTTCTAAATTCTTTTCAAGTCATTTACCCATTAAGTCCTAAGGTATTAGGTATTTCACATCAATTTATTATTTTATTAAAGTAAAACTAATCCTTATTCTTTTATTCTTTCCATTAGTCTAAGACTGAGTAAAGGAGACATTTAATGTAAAAAAAAAAGATAGAGTCTTTTCAAAATTAACAAAGGTTGGAAAATTTACTTAAGTTTCATAGCACATTGAATTTAAAGAGTTTGTGAGTTTCATCAGTTCAGTAGGAACTGATTGATCTAAACTTCCATTTTTATTTTAATCACTTTGATATAAATGAAAGCAAGTCTTTTCACTTATAAGGAATCTGGGTAGATACCTAGTAATGGGACTGTAGGATCAAATGGAAGGTCTACATTTAGTTCTTTGAGGTTTCTTCACACTTCTTTCCAAAACTCTATACTATTTTTCAATCCCACCAACAGTCCTTAAGTATTCCCTTCTCTCTACATCCACGTCAACATCTGCAGGTTTGGGACCTTGTAATGTGGGCCATTCTCATTGCTATTATGTGATGTCTCATAGTGGCTTTGATTTGTATTTCTCTGAAGATAAGGGGTGATGAGCATATTTGTATGTGTTTCTTGGCCGTTCATCTGTCTTCTTGGGAAAAGTTTCTGTTCATGTCACTTGGCCATTGATTAATGGTGTATTTTACCATAAAGACATGTGCAGTTCATAACAGTTCAATTCACAACTGCAAATATGTGTAAACAACCCAAGTACCCATAACCTATAAATGGATTAATAAACTATGGTCTATATATGCCATGGAAAACTATTCAGCTGTAAAAAGACAGAGACTTTGAATGTTTTATATTTATGTGGATGGATTTGGAAAGCATTCTCCTAAGTAAAGTATCTCAAGAATGGGAAAGCAAGCATCCTATGTACTCAATACTAATCTATGTACTCAATACTAATCAACAACTATAGGCCCACATGAGAGAGAAACACAATTAAATTCAAGAAGGGGGGTGAAGAAGAGGGCTTGGTAAGTTCCCACCTATTTGGTACAATATAGGAGTATATGGTACACTTCCTGGGTGGAGGACTCACTACAACTCAGACTTTGGATCTTACCTTACTAATGCAAACAATGTAACATAATTGTGTATACCCTCATATTAACCTGAAACTAAAAAAAAAATATATGAAAAAAGGATAAGGATCTGGACATTGTGTGAAAATTCTTTCTTTGTTTTAATTAACCATTGTCATTATATAATTTATAATTTATGTGATTGATTATTCAAGTTGGATCAATGGGATCATACTAATAAGAAAGTAATATGAATATATATTCATGACATTATAAAAAGAATATGTAATTCTATGTATAGTATGGTATTAACTATATAAAATGTTTGAAAGGAAAATCTTAAATGTTAATTGAAGTCTATCTAACTTGAGCGCCCAAACTCCCTTGAAACTACCAGGAAGATATAATTTCTTTACTTTCTCTGTAACTGTTGATAAGAAGAATGCTGAAAAATATTGCAATAAACTTATTTGCAGTAACTCTACTTAAGAGTCTAGTAATACGAAAGGTATAGGAAAAGAAAAATAAATTTAGAATTATAGAATACTATCCCTATCTTTCTTAATATGTATGTTATCTCTACTAAATTATTATCATGGAAAATGAGGCAAAAACTATGCTTCTTAACTAAGTATTTTTAATCTTAATTCTTTGGTGTCAGAATAAATTGATCCCTAAAAAGCACCTAGGTGTAACTTAAATAGATAATAGCTGTTCAACAACACTTTATTATCACTGGAAAATCTTTCAAATTTCACTTCAATAGCCTACATGAATTCCAGTCTGTAGAATTTTTATTATGGAATTTCTATTTCAACAAGATTGAATATTTGAATATTTCTAATCCCAAATAACTTTTGATAAATGTGACTTTAGAGAATTTCTAAAGATGTTTCTTTTGGAATGAAGGTGATTAAGCTTTTCATTTTTAGTTATCTGGGCACTCGAATTCCTTCAGTGTGACAAAATAGGGACTTTTAAATCTTTTTAAAGTATAAGCATATTTCTCAAAGACTCCTAAACCTGTGGAGTCTAGACTTGAGTCAAAAAAATAAAATCTCCTGCTAAAATTAATGCAGTATCTTATTTTTTAGGCATCTATTTTTAGTAACAATTTTACATCAGTTATCTACCCTCCAACAAATTAAAACTTAATATTAAACAATTATCTAGAAGATTACTTCTTGCTTATATTTTGCTTTTTGTATTTATTCACTATAAACTCCTAAGAAGGCACATTTTAGATATCAGTCTTCAGTTAAGTAAATATTTCTCTCACTTTTAAATTTTATTACCCTTTTGAAAATAAGAATCTTTTCGGACACAGGGAAATGTGAACATTATAAATGAAAAAGGATAAATGCATACATAAATACAAATAACCAATAAAAGTAGATCATTTTTCTTCTATAGGAGAATGAATTGATTTGATACTATGTACTGAAGTTCAATTTAAATGTCACAAAACTATTATTTTGATGATTTTGAAAGTTTCCTCTTCCACCAATCCAAGTTAAACTAGATAAACTACAAAATGCCATTTATTTTGTGTATCCTTGAAAACAGTAGGTCTGTTCTTTACATCATGCTCTCACATCTACATGCAATATAGGAGACTCCAAAATCAAACTTAATTAGGAATAAATAGGGCATGTGTAGTAAACAAAACAAAACACAAACTCAATCATGAAATGCAGAAGAAGGAAGGATAAGAAGAAAAAGCAAGACTTCTAGATTTCATTCGTTTTCATGCTTTTGGAAAATTATGTCATTTTAATCCCAGAGATTATAAATTTAATTATTTACTGAAAACATTAACAGTGTCAAAACGGCAAATGAGAGTTTTGTTTGTTTGTTTGTTTGTTTTAAGTCTTCCTTATAGAGTGAATAACAGGTGGTGGTTTACATTTACAGAATGCTTTTTCTTCAAGTTCTTTAACATTTACTAATTTCCAAACCTTGGATCTCTAGGCTCTTTTGCTTAATGCCAGTTCATTTGCTCACATTTCAACAACTCACTAAATCTACTGTGGCAGCTCTGATATTCCCCACTCAGCCTACAACTCAAATCCTTCCTCCTTGTTGATGCTTACCCTTAGATCTTTAACATGGGAAGATTAATATTTTAAAAGCGAAGTTCATCAAATATTCCTCCTGACAGATACCTCTCCTTAATTTCCTTATCATGGCAATATATTATTACCATATTTCACTTTTCCTATAATCACAAATAGTCTGTGTGTTCTCCTGTTTAACCAGAATTACTCTTTTTGGAAGGGCAGATCCTAGGCAATGTAGTCTACCATATTATTTCTTTTTGGAAAAGTTATTCTACAGTATAGCCTGGGCATTCTCTAGCCCACATAAAAGTTGAACAAATATTTTCCCCACAATTCTGAACTCCTAGTCCACCCTTCCTCCCTTGCCTGGCAGTCTGGAGACCTGCCCTCTGAAGAGCTGGAGTATCTGGTGTTTCCTTGCAAAGGGTGGACATCGCATGGGCATGGGGCAGCTGCACTGAAACTGTGCCTCCAGTGGAATTTGGGAGACACGGGGGGGGGAGGGGGGTGTCAGGGGGACTGGCACAGTACCATGAAAGTGCATGGAGGCAGCGAGAAAGTGGCAGCAGTGGTGATAATGGGGACCTCCATGGTGACCGGCATGTTGGTAGTGGCAGTGCTCCCATCAGGGTCAGATTTTGGAGAGACACTTCTCCAATTCTGTGGAACACCAGAGGGAGCCAGACCTTGGCTCCTCAGGGCTACCAGAGGCAGAGTGCAGCTTGGGCAGAAGTGTGGACTCTGTGGGAGAGAAATATGTGTTGTGTTAGTATTAATAACTGCCTGCTAGGGACAGACTCTGGTGGAACATGCCCCAGTTTCCTTTGAGCACCAAAGGGAGCCAGACTTGAGCCCCCACAGGTTGCCTACTGGTGGTAGTGTGGTGGCTGAGAAGGCACTGACTTCCCTTGGACTCTGGCAGATGCATATCTCTGGTACATTTGCACATTGGAGGGAAATGGGCCACAGCCCTATAAAGTTACTGGTGGTGGGGAGTGGCTGTGGTGTAAGGTGGGGAAGAAAGTCCTGGGCTGAATCTCCCCCCTGGACTGACTTTTTGGTTGGGCGACCCTTCCTGACTCCATTGAGCACCAGAGGGAGCCAAACTCCAGCCTCTCAGGTTTTCTGGATGGAACTGCCAGTGGATCCCTGCTGTCTGGTTGCAGGAGTCCTTTTGCACTCTCCCAGCTGAGTAATGATTGTGTTGCCTGGAACAATTGGTTTGGAACTCTTGTCCTGGGCTGGCTACCTAGAGATCCGCCAAGGTGAAGCCCTGGTTGTGTTGTAGTGGGAGGGACTGATTCGCCTCTTCCAGTTGTCACTAGAGGGGGTGGGGTGTCTTAGTTTCTTATATCTCTCCCTAGCTGAGATTTCAGCCCAAATCCATCTACACACTAGCATGGGATAGAGGGTGGCTGAATATGAGACAGAGTCACCTAGCCCCTTTACACACCAATCAGGTCCTCAGAGTCTCTGGCTGCATGATTGAAAAGGACCTTTGTAAAGCTATAGGGAAAAAGCCACAGTCACCAGCCCCAGCTCTTTGGTAAAGGGCTGGTTAGCTACAACTCCTGAAGCCCTCAATCTGATCTCACCCTACCAGTTTCACTAGCATACTGTGAAAAATAATCATGGGACAGAACCAGTGGAAAAACTCTGGCAACATGAATAATCAGAGTAGATCAACTTCCCCAAGGAATGACAAAGGAGATACCAGAAGATACTATTCATAAACAAATGGCTGAAATGTCAAAAATAGAATTCAGAATATGGATGGCTAATAAAATGAGTAGAATGGAGGAAAAGAAGAATATAAAAATCCAAAGAGTTGTGCAAAATTTGTCTCAAGAAATCAATAAATTCAAAGACAAAATATGGAAGGGTATGGACACAATGAGAAAAGAAATAGCAGAATTCAAGGAAATGAAAAAGCTATTCCATGAGCTGCAAAATAGAGTAGAATACCTCAGTAATACAGTGGAGCAGGCAGAAGAAAGGATCTCTGAAATTGAAGACAAAACTTTTGAGTGCTCCCAAATGCTCAAAGAGTCAGACAGATGGAGAGCAAAAACTGATCATTCCCTGAGAGAGCTGTGGGACCACTCCAAAAGATTAAGCATTCGTCTTATAGGAATTTCCCAAACATTGCAAGAGATACAGAAATTCAGACAGTAGACAGTTTCATAAGACTCTATCCAAATAAAGCATTTCCTAGACACATTGTAATTAACTTTGCCAAAGTTAATATGAAGGAGAAAATTCTGCAAGCAGCCAAACTTAAGAAAAGTATAAGCTACAAGAGGAAGAATATTTGATTGACTACAGATCTCTCAGCTGAAATTTTTCAAGCCAGAAGAGGATGGTCATCGACCTTCAATCTCCTAAAACAAAATAACTTTTAGCCCAGGATCCTAGATTCCGCTAAATTGAGTTTTATTTGTGATGGATAAATCAAATACTTTACTGACTTACACACGTTGAAGAAATTTGCCATAACTAAACCACATCTCCAGGATATTCTCAGACCCATCCTCTGTAAAGATCAGGACAATGCTCTACCACCAAAATAAACTCACCCAGAAAGGCTTGAACAAAACTTAACATCCACAATGGTGAAAGGATTAAAAATATCCACTGGACATTTGAAAAATGTGACACCCAAAACACTACCGTGCTTATCAATTCTCTCGATTAATGTAAATGGCTTAAATTTTCCTTTAAAGAGGCACAAGTTGGCTGACAGATACAAAAACTCAGGCCAGATATCTGTTGCATACAAGAGCTTCACCTTACCTTAAAGGATAAAAGAAGACTCAGTGTGAAGGTATGGACATCTATAATACAGGCAAATGGAAAATAGAAAAAAGCAGGAGTTGCAATTTTATTTGCAGATACAATTGGTTTTAAACCCACAAAGATAAGAAAATATAAGGATGGACACTACATATTTGTTAAAGGAAACACTCAACATGAAGAGATTTTAATAATTAACATTTATGTGCCCTACCAGAATGCACCTCAATTTATAAAGCAAACTCTAACAGACATAAGCCACTTGATTTACTCCAGCTCCAAAATAGTAGGAGATTTTAACACTCCTTTGGCAGTGTTGGATAGATCATACAATAAGAAGCTGAGCAAAGAAATTTTAGATTTAAACTTAACCATTCAACATTTGGATTTAACAGACATCTACAGAACATTCCATCCTAACAAAGCATACACATTCTTCTCATCAGC
>CAUYPK010001648.1:0-14978 GCA_963574355.1 Loris lydekkerianus | reverse complement strand
GTGTTGATGTGTGATCTCCAACCTTCTCTCCTGGTATAGCTCGAATCCTCCAGGTTACTTACTAAATTTCCATCCTTTAACTCTCCTTCTGGATGGGAGCCTCTGTGAAAAGCTGGCTTCAGTCCGCCATCTTGTCTCCCCCCCTGAGCCATTATTTTATATGAGCTCTGAGCTGAAGTTATTGAGCAATTTTAGACTGGTAGGTTTCCATTGTGCTGTTCTACATATTAATGTGTACCTGAGTACTTTCCTCAGGCCTAGTCTGGTCTTGACTAATTCCCTTGGTGTTTCGCTTGTCTGAAAAAGTTTTTATTTCTCCCTCATATAAGAAAGTTGGTTTTGCAGGATACAAAATTCTAGGTTGGCCATTATTTTAAGAAGAGTGAAGATGGGGGTCCCAATCCTTTGTGGTTTGTGCTCTCTGTTGAGAAGACTGCAATTGTCCTGATGGGTTTTTCTTGGTAACTTATCTATGTTTTCACCTTATGGCTCACAGGCATTTCTCCTTTGTGTTAATATTGGCTAGTCTGGTGATTAGATGTCTTAAAAGTTGCCTCTTTGCAATGAATCTCCCAGGTATTTGTTTAGTTTCTTGTTCTTGGATATCTACATTTCTAACAAAACCAGGAAAACAGCCATATGTACTCACCCTCACATTGGAAATAATTGATCACCACTCATCTGTAAAGATAGAAGTAAATCTCCACAGAAATTAAACAGGTGAGAAGGGGGAGAAGGAGATGGGTGAACTCATACTTAACTGGTATAATATACACTACCTGGGTGATGGCACAAGCAGTACAAAAGGAATTGATGTAACCAAAACATCTGTACCCCCATGATATTCTAAAATACCTGTTAAAAAGAAAAAAAGAAAAAAAAAGAACAGGTGTCTCAGAGCCTCACACAACTTCATACACAATGTAAGGCACAAGTTACCTTTTAAAATTTGATGTAAGATTAGAAATTAGAGTGGACATTTTAATAATTCAAAGTAAATGGAAATGTGTATAATATTCCTCATATGTCATTAAGTATTAAAAAGAAAATTCTATAGACTACACTTGAAAACAATGCAATCAATATTTCATGGTGTGACCCACTGCTCAGTTGCATGTAAGTGTATAAGCATTCGATAAGAAGATTTGTGTGGATACAGGCTTGGAAAACCTGGGAAAATACCAAGAGAACACCAATAACCCTCCATTTGAGAGCCAAACAGGAAAAGAATCACTAGGACAACCAAGCCAGGGGCAAGGAAAACAGGGTACTGAAGATCAATGAAGACACTTTATCCAGGTAAGGTAACAATGAACAGACAAATGTTAACATTTTTGTTTTTTTGACAAGAGCACACAATAATCTGAATTATAAAAATATCACAGAAGTCTGAGTGAGTCAAACCACTGTAGGTAAGACACAAGTTTTGATTATCTGTTTTTCTGTGTAGTTGTTGATGGTGTGGTTATGATATAAATGCATTGTTTTGTGTAGACAAGTGTAAAAAATAATATACAATCTTAGAGTGCTCACTATTATTCTCTCTTATTAGAAAAGGCTTATGGCTAAGACATTTTAATGGATGTAGTATCTAACTAAATTAAGGAACTCAACATCCTTGGAAGCAAGAAAGAATGCGATGAGGTGACTTTTCATGTCATGGAATTAGACCTGAAACTACAAATGACGCAGTTTGTAATTCCAAAATTTGTAAAACTCTTTATATTACTTACAGATTGCTCTTTGTCAGAAAAAAAAGATTATGGCTCTTTCAAATAAATTTCTTTGTAATTTATAGAAGAAATAAGATAAGCTGGAGGAACTTACAGTAATAGTGGAAGATAAAAGGATTATAAGTAACACTTTAGAAAATCTAGGCAAGGAATATGCAACTTTGCACTGGGGATAATTAGGATAAAGTGAGATTATACTTAAAATAATTAGCCTCATTTCCTTTATATTTGTGGGGGATCATTTTTAAATTAAAGCCAAAATATTAGATAAATGCTTATGTATTTTACATCACTAATGTCACTAATATGTATTTTACATCACTGAATTAAAATATAACTTGGGCTATGTACATGTACTATTAAATTTTATATATTTTCCATTCTCTGTAATTGGTTTGAATTTTCTATAAAAGGTCTATAGATAATTGATAGAGCTACCATAATTATCTGATGGCAATACTATAAAAAATATGTAAAAAATGCTTTGTCAACAATTAAGAACTTATTTGAATACTGTACAAAATGTCAGTGACATAAAGTGACAAAATTACCACCAAAATATTATCTGCTAAAATTTCAGAAATATAATAGTATCTTCCCCACACATAATAAACCATAAGAGTCAGAACATACTACAAATATAACAAGTCACAGTCAATGAATTAGTGACTCTATTATTATTGAATAATAATTCAATTGTGATATTGCCAAATCCTTTCAAGTATTTTTTTTTTTTTTCAAACTCAGATTTTGTACAGATGTAGGAGAATCACATTTGAATATTGTAGCTAGGAAGTCCTCTATGTAACCAGCAGTTACATCATATAGAAGAAATTATAAAAAATAAATCACCTTCAGGCATGAAGCAATTCCCACAAGAAAATACATAATATGCAATTACTCTTTGGTACTAGACCTCAAAAAGAACAGACAGCTAGATATTTGTGATATAACTGTAGTCTAGAATCTTTCAGTGAAGTGGATTAATTTTCTTTTAATTAAAAATGTTCAAAGAATGAAATATCCTTTATTCACTTATTGTCATAGGAATCAGTTCACATTGGAAAAGAAATTATTTATGATATAGATTAGGCATTCAATAGCTAAATTAATCTATACAAGATTTAGCAAACTGTGTGTGTTACTTTGCAAATATCCTAGGGAAAAATCTAAATTTTAAGTTTATATTGCCATGTTCTGAGAATTTTATTGGTGCGCTATAAATGGAATGCACTATCAAATATGAGTAACAAAGTATTATTTTAATAAAATGCTCTCTTCTTAGATTTTGAGGAGACTAAAAACAATTATAAAATAGGTATTTTAAAATGGTTTATTTTCCTATAAGGAGTATTGATTTTTTTATGTTTTTAGTATCTTATTCCACATTTTTTGTTATCCTCTAACATTAAAATCAGCTAGTTGAAATGTACAAATTAGGACTTTGGTCGTTCATATATACATTGTAACTTTCACCATAACCAAGATGTAAATATTTTGATCATTCTGAAAATCTCTCTTAATGCTTGTTTGCAGACAATTTCCCCACGTTGAACCACTGAAAAGAATTAATATGTTTCTTTCATGGTAACTTTGTGTTTTATTTAAATTTTTGTGTTTTGTTAAAAGAATTAATGTTTCTTTCATAACATTTTATTAAATTTTTAAAAAATTGACAAAACATAGTGATTGAAATTTTGCCCATATTTTTGCACCTATCAGTAATTTTTTTTCTTTTTATTACTGAGCACTATTCCACAGTATAGATATACCACAGTTGGTTTTTCCACTGATCAGATGATAAACATTAAATGTATCCCTGTATTTTTCTTGTTATAAAGCTCCTATGAAAAAGATTTTTATTTTCTGTGCAGAAAATAATTTATTTTTCTTGACTGAATACTTATGTATTTATTCAGCTTGCGTAAATATTTGGAGGCTCCAGAGCCATATGGCTAGTGTCTGTTTAACTTTTTAAGAAACTGTGAACCTATTTTCCAAATGGCTGTAGCATTTTTCAATCCCATCAGCAATGTCTGGTATTTTAATTATACTAATACTTATGAACACTTGGTATTTGTGGTTTTCTAAATTTTAGTAATTCTAATTTTTTTTCTTGTTTTTATTTTTTTTTTATTAAATCATAGCTGTGTACATTGATATGATCATGGGGCATCATATACTAGCTTCATAAACCATTTGACACATTTTCATCCCAATATTCAATTTTGAATGTAATGTTTTCTCGTGGCAGTTTAAATTTACATTTCTTTTATTACTACTCACATTAGCAATTTTAACACAAAGCAACAAACACTTTACCTTATATTTTCTTTTGGAATGTTATAATTTCAGTTTACATTTACATCAGATCACACAACTTTGGTACATAATATGATGTGAATGTTAGCATTCTTTAAAAATAAAAGTGCAGATATCCAATTGTTCTTGAACTTTATGTTGTAAAGAATATTTTTTGATCCATTTATTAGGCTATTAAGTCTGACATACAGTTTCCTTAAGTACTAAGTTTGACAGCTGATATCTCTGACATTTCACTTTGACACATCTTATTTTATTTTTGTTGTGAAAGTACATCTTAATTCTTTCAAAAGCACATTTCGTCCTATGATTATCTTTCCTTTTATAAAGCAATTTTTTGTGAAACCATGGATAAGTAAAACATTTGTGTTATTTTCTAATGTGAGTTCCATCAGGGAACCAATGCAGCACAGACAGCTTGAAATGTCAATAAATTGTTTGGGAAGGATGTGGCTAAAAAATGTATGGTACCTCTGTGGTTTGAGAAGTTCCATTCTGGTGATTTTAATCTTGAAAATGAGCCACATGGGTGACCTGAAACAAAACGTACATGTGAATTAGCAACGAGGTGTGATGTCACTATTCTAACAATATTGGACCATTTGTAACAAATCAGCAAAGTAAAGAAGCTGGATGGATGAGTTCCACGTGAATGAAATGAGTGTCAGAAGAGAAATCATGTCAAAGTTTGCCTTCCTTTGCTGTTGCTATATAAAGGTGAATCATTTCTATACCACATTGTTACATTGATGAACATTGGATTCTTTCTTACTATTACAAGCCTTCAGCACCATCAATGGTTGATAAAGATGAAGTCATAGTGCAAAACCCAATTTTCTTTTTTTTTTTTTTTTTATTAAATCATAGCTGTGTACATTGATATGATCATGGGGCATCATATACTAGCTTCATAAACCATTTGACACATTTTCATCCCAATATTCAACATAGCCTTCCTGGCATTTTCCCATGGAGTTGGAACATATCCTTCTTAGCAAAACCCAATTTTCATCAAAAAAAGCTAACTGTTTTTGTTTGGTGGTACAAAACTAGTATTATCCATTATAACTTCATGAAACATGGTAAATCGATTACAACACATTTCTGCTGCCAGCAAATGGATACAATGATCAGGATGCTTGCAACTAAGCAGCCAAGTTTGGTAAATAGAAACAGGCCAATTCTCTTGCAAGACAACACTTAACCATATTTAACACAAACAACTTTGGTCAAATTATAGAAGCTGACTTGGAAACTCCCCATCATTCAGCATATTCACCAGACCTTGCACCAACTACCACCTTCCAGGCTTTGGACCCTTCTTGCAAAGAAAATTATCCAGTTCTCAGCAAGCTGTGGAAATGCCTTTCATGATTTCATTGCCACTAGCTTTTTAGGCTTCTTCACTGCTGGCATAAACAGTGGCAAAACTATGTCAATTATTAATTGTTATTTATGTTATCTATGTTATCTATGTTAATTAATTATATAATTAATGTATTGCTTTTTGTTTAAGATAAACTAAACTGTCATTTTGAAATCAGACATTTCATATTTGAGGACCTAATAATTATATTAGTGATTTCAAACATTAACTGGCCAAATACATATTTGTATATTTCTAAATTATCTGGGTTTTTCTAACGTATACGGTGTATATGGCTATTCTAATATCAATGCAATACTGTTTAGAGTCCTAAAGGTTTGTTAAAATTTTAACTTTTTTTCTATTTAAAAATATTAAGTGGGAACAAATGTTTTTCTTACATAAATACATTTTACAATGTTTAAGTCCAGATTTTTAGTGTGTCCGTCCTTGGAACTGTGTTTATTATATAGAATAGGTAGATTTTTACCCCTCTCTTCCCTTCTTCTCCCATATTTCTTAAGTCCTTTACATCTCTTTGTGCTCATGTGTAGTCGTTAATTTACTCCCAGTTATTACAGAGAACTTGTGGTGTTTGTTTTTAAATTCCCAGGGAATTTCACTGAGAATAATTGTCTGCACTTCTATCTAAGTTGCTTCAAAAAACATTGCTTTGTTCCTCTTTATGGCTGAGTAGTAATTCATGAAATATAGATATCACACTTTGTTGATCCATTCATGCATTTATGTGCACTTAAGTTAATTCACATCTTTGCAATTGTGACTTGTACCATAATAAACACTCAACTGCAGGCATCTTTTTTAAGAAAAGAACTTATTTTCATTTGAATAGATATCCAATAGCCAGGATAACTGAGCTAAGTCTATGTTTATGAATGGCCAGTCTGATAGGGGTGAAGAGATATCTCATTGCTGTTTTAATTTGCATTTCCTTGATGATAAGAATGTTTTTTGAATATTTTTTATACGTTGAATATGAATATTTTTTCATATGTTTTTTGGTCATTTGATTATTTTTTCATTTTGGGGGGTCATTTGTTTAAGTCTTTAGTCCACCTTTTATTGGAGCTTTTTATTTTTTTCTTGCTGATTTCTTTGAGATCTTTGTAGGTTCTGGATATTACTTCTTTGTTGGATATATAGTTTGGGAATATCTTCTCCCACTCTGTAGTTGTCTATTCACTCTACTGATTATATCCTTTTCTCCGCAGATTTTTAATTTAATGAGACCCTATTTATTTGTTTTTGTTGTTACTGTGTTTGCCTTTGGCATTTTACCCATAAATTCTTTGCCTAAGATGATATCTAGCAGAGTTTGTTCTACATCTTCTTACAGAAGTTTTATAAGCTCATGCCTTATACTTAAGCCTTTCATCCATCTTGAATTAATTTTTCTATATGTTGAGAAATAAGTGCTATAATTTATCCCATGTAATATGAACATTTATAATCTTTGCTACAGAAATTGTAATTAGTTTCATTGTGAGGTTTGCTTTTGGCTATAAGGGGATATAGTGCAGTATGTGTCATACCTGCATTATTTGCTCATAAAGTAATATACAAGTCTGGATTTTGAAACACACCAGACCTCAAGAGAATGACTCTATAAAATGTGTGGAAGAACACTTGAAGGGGAAAGTGAATTTTACTAACAATAGAATATTCCTCAGGAATAAGAGATTTATAGAGGCAGACACTTAAGTGTAAGTACGTGAAAACTTAATATTTATTGACCATTTACTAATCAGTGAAAAAAAAATGAATGCTTACAAATAATGTTGGGATATTTACTTATTGTCATAAAATAAAATTAATAGTGTGCCACTCTAATATAAAATCTATCAAACTGAAGGATCTCCACTATGCTTTTGCAGAAAATTATTATATGGTAACATTATAACTTGATATTTTGTAGGACTTTATGAACAACCACAGAAACTACATACTATTAAAAAAGTTTATAAAATTTCCTTTATTTAAATTTGACACAATAAGAAATCACAAAATATGTGAAAAATAAATCTAGGTATATGAGGATACTACTTAAACTATTCAATCTAAATTGAATTGATACTCAAAATTTATAAATGATTTTAAAAAATTGATATGTAAAACCATAGCAAATGAATATGACAAAGAAGATGGATCTATAGAAGATGATTACAGAGGAGAAAATCCGTTAATAGATGCTCACCCTCACTTGGAATCAAAAATTATAATTAAAGTATCAGTAAATTATTGTTTCTTGGGAAAAGAAACTCTTTTTCCTAGTCTCTCATTGTGAGTATGCCATCTTTGACAAACACCTTGAAAAAAAATTTTAAAGTGCATACTGAATTTATTTCTGTGATTTCCAAGATGTAGCCATTTATTATGAAAGGAATTAGTGGAAAAACTCCTATAATGCCTATATAATAGTTGATAGTAAACTACTATAATGCCCTTATAATAGTTAACATCAATATAATATTGATACACATTATTTAAGTAGTATAGATATAATAAGTTAACTTTAAACCTTCTGAGTCATTAGCATCAAATCAGTTCAAATATTTGTATCTGTATCTCCTACAAAAATTATTTAATTGAAAATCATATGTGTAAAAAACACTTTACATTGCTGAAGTTATGTGTTATTGGTAGAAATTCTTAGTGGTTCTACTGCTTTCACATGAATGAAGTGTAAGGATCCAGCTAGACCAGTAGTCAAACACCTCTGGATGTTTGTTCTACATTATTTAGTGCTGTATTCCCCCATACTATTGAACTTTTCCTCCTGAGCTTAAAAGGGTAACATTTGATCCTGCTCTCAGAATAATTGCATCCATTTCAAAGTAACTTTTGCCTATAATATTAGTTTCAGAGTATCCAAGATTAGATAATGAAATTCATCCAGCTTATTACAACAGGTGGATTTTAACTGGTTAACAAGAATAAATATGTGCTTACAAAACAAAAAAGAGATAAAGTATACAATGTAATCTTAAACTCTTCTTAAATGAGTAGATTGTACACTACTCTTCACTATGTTATTCTCTGATCACTTCCCCTCTATATGAAATACTTGAAATTAAATGCCAAAAAGTTTAAGTAAGCAAAATATATTAAATTAACAATTACCACTGGTCTAAAGTTAGCCACAATGATAAATGTGGCTCTCATATGACTGAAGTCTGGGAAACTGAGGTATGGAAATGTCTCATGTATTATAGTTTTAATAAAATAATTTGATTGGTCATTTTAATTTTTAAATATACTTCAAATGGTAGAGTGGAATTTCTACAGTTCAACTTTACACAATACAGTATTCATATTCCACACATCACCATAGTGAGTATTTCTTGAGAGATGGGGAAATATGGTCCTTGAGAAAGAGAAGAACAGGTAGAAAGGAGAATGTGCAATGTGTAACTAAAACACAAGAGGAAATATAACACCAGCTTCTTGAAGGCTTCAGAATTCTGTCATGGAAATGACATTCATAAAATATTTATTGCTTTCTTAAACCAAATCCCTTCCTTTCCATTCTGAGTTACCTAGATCTCAAGGTATTTTCTTAAAGCAAGGTTGAAATGCTAATCTTAGATCCCCTCTTATCAATTCCCACAGTGTTTGCTAGTAGTTCTTAAAAATGCAAGATGAGCTAAGATCTATAAGGACAAACCAGAAGGAATACTAATTCCACATCTTCCCAACACCCTAGCTCTTTTATACTTTAAAAGGCCTTGTGACATTTACTGGCAATTTCATGCCTAAAATTTAGCCTGATCTCCATATGATCATGGGAATTTTGAGGATATTTAATACCAGTCTCTGATTTTCATAAATGCCTTTGAGGAAATAAGAATTCATTGGCATTGTGGAAACTTGTTTTTTTCTTCTTCTTTCTAAGAAAAGCATGTAGTGGTTAAACATGTGGGGAACTAATTAGTCAGAAGAGAAGGCCATGAGTTTCCCATAACAGGCCCATGTCCTTTCCAAGAGACTGGCCAGGGCTATGTAGTTTTGTGCCTTTGTTCACATATTGTCCCTTTGTTACTGAGCCACATCCTCAGAATATACAAGAAAATACAGGGACACATTTGATGGTAACAAGGATTAGAGGGCATGTATTACCAATGAAAAGTTGATTTATGAGATTGCCCCTGAGTAAGACGCTATTGAGGGGGCCAATTAAGGTTCTGTTATCCACATGCCACAGCAGTACATTTGACAGCTATATGACTTGCCATGAACTTCGTAAATCACCGATTTCTTTCTCATTCTTCATAACATTTTTTAGCTCCTTTAAACCTAGTACCATATTCACATTGGCATTGATAAGTCTTCATACAAATTTTTCTAACACACTTTAAAGGGGTTACATGAATGAAATAATGTAGGTGCTAAATGAATTTTAGTACATAACAAAATTATAACATACCAAAGGCAGCATTAACAAATATCTTGAATTTTTTGAAAATAGACAGGATGCCAAAAATATGTATACACTGTTAAGTAATGTTATGTATAACTTTGTATAACTTATGTATAACTTTTCTAAATTTAATTGAAGGTACCATTACTGGTAAATATACCCAGACATGCTATTCACATCCATTTTACCTGAAATTTGTACGTTTTTGGGTAATGATCAATTTTACTTCCAAAAAGATCTCTTAACATGTATATACATTTTTGGCACCCCTGGTATATATAAGAAGATTTGTGTGTGTGTGTGTGTGTGTGTTGTGTTTTTGTGTATCTAAATACAAATGTTACCAAAAAAAATACACACATTGTAAGAGAGGTAAAAAACGTATTAAAATTGTAATAATTTATACTGATAAGTCAAAATGAATAGAAGTGATGTTTGACTTCTGCAATTATAAGAGGTGCTGAAAGTGGCTACCGTAAGTTTCCAGATACTTCTGATTACAGTGAAAAATAAAGTAATATTATAGATAACATGTCTCAAAATATGTATACATTTTATGTCACCTCTACTATATGTGTACGTAGATATAAATATATATGTCTATATGATTTCCTTTATAGAAGGATTTAAATATATTCATGTTTAATTTAGAGATCCCCTTAAATATTTTTCTCCTCAGAAATGCCATTACTGTGAAAGTGTTTCAAAAAGTACGTTGCTAAAATTTAGTTGCTTTGTTTAATATTTTGAATATAAGAATATATGAATGAGAGTAAAAAATGTGTTGGAGAAGTATAAATAGAAAAACTATTTGATTTCTTAGTTTCAGTAGTTGTATTATATTTCAGCTATAAATATTTTTTTAATTACTGATAAAATGGCATAGCTTCTGAAGGATAAATTTATATACTAAGAAAGCATGAATCTTAATTACAGATTTAAATAATTTGTTCAGAGCAAATTTTGGCATAGGAATATTTGGCAGATTTTTAATCATATCACAATAGTATATGTTATCTTTACTTGGTTAAATGTATTTATGGCTATTTTGGGATCTGTTCCTTTTCCACTCTAAATAAGTATATTGCAATTCAACTTTGACTCTAATTAGTTTTTTATGAATGTTATAGAAAAAATGACACTTTGTGCCTAAAAGAGAGAAATTTAATAATCTCCTAAAGAGCTAGTCTCCAAATACAATTATGTATGAGATTCTGGGGGTGAAAATTTCAACACGTAAATTTGTGGATTAAACCCCTGGACTGCCAAAGTTTATGTCCCCCCATGTACAAAATATGCTCCCTCACTCATTCCAAAATCTCATCTAAATATAATCTAAATCAAGTGTGGACGAGACTCAAGGTTAGATTCATCCAGAGACAATATTCCACTTTAATTGTGAACCGGCAATGAGATAAATTACCTGCTTCCAAAATATAATAATAGGGACATATGTCCCATCCACAAGTGGAGAAATTAGACAGAAGAAAGTAGTAGTGCTCTTAATCGTGTACAAAACCTAGCAGCATGAATTCTATTAGACTTTAAGTTTAGAAAATGATCATCTTTGGCTGAATGCTTTATTGTCTTGGCCCACGTGAGTGGTGATCCTGTCTTCCAGGCCCACTGGGATAGCAATATGGCCCCAGCACCCTATCAGCCTCATGTCTAAGGACCTAGGCAGTGTCAACCCTGCATTTTTAAAATAAGGAGGTGGTTTCAGCTTCTGAGATAGAGAAGAGACAACCTAATCCTACAGACTTGTGCTAAGAGTAGAAATCTCTACATCACTTCAAGGTCATTTTACATTTTCTTGGAAGATAATTTATGTTTATAGACAAATAGTTCTATTGTCCCATCCTGTATAATTCCAGAATTTCAACAGCTTTGCTAATTTTTTTTCTATCTTATTCTCTTTAGTCTAAGTTGGTAGTGTAAACATTTCTGCTGATATAATTCTATGTTTATTCCTGGCTTCAAAAGAGAAGGCTGATGAAATTGGTGTGTAATCTCTCTGTTGAGTGAGTGATTGTTCAGTCACACCATGATGCTCTTTCTAGAACATACTCTTTCTCTTTAAAAAAAAAAATTAATTTGCAAATAAAATTGCATATATGTATAAAGTACACCATGGTGTTTCGATATATGTATACATTGTGGAATGACTAAATCATGCTGAACTGACATATCCATTAATCACATACTTATTTTTTATTTGTGAGAGAACATTTAAAATCTACTTACTCAGCAATTTTAAAGTTTTCTATAAATTATTATTGACTAGACTCACCATGCTGTACATTGCTGTCCAGAACTTATAACTGTTGTCTAATTGAAATATATTTTTTGGGGGGCCAATAACACTTCAATTTCCCACCCTGCTATCAGACCCTTGTGAACATTATTCAACTCCTCTAATTCTGTGAATTTAACTTTTTAAGGTTGAAAACACAAATAATATTATGTAGCATATGTCCACCTTATTTCATTTAGCATAATGTCCTCCAGATTTATTCACATTGTCACAAATCACAGTGTCTCCTTTTTAAAGACTGAATAATATATCGTTATGTACATACATTACATTTTATTTAATCATTCATTAGTGCTGATTGACAATTTGATTACATTTCTTTGCTACTGTAAATAGTACTGCAATCAATATACAAGTGTGAATATTGTTTTGATTTAATTGATTTATTTTTCTTTGGGTATGTACCTAATAGTGGGATTACTGAACAGAATGTCAATACCCTTTTTAATTGTTCCAGTAGCCATTCTCTTTTTCATAATGGCTGTGCTAATTTACATTTCCATTAATAGTGTGCAAGGGTTCACTTTTCTCAATATCGTTACTAACACTATTTTCTTATTAGACAGTATCCAACCTACCAAGTGTGAAATGATACCTCATTATGTTTTACTTTGCATTTCCTTAGGAATTGGTGATGTTGAGAATATTTTTATATAACTGTTGTTCATTTGTATATCTTCTTTGGAAAACTGTTTTTCAGCTTTTTAGTCTATTCTTTAATTTTATTTTTTATTTAGTATTGAGTTGTTTGATTCACTTCTATGTTTTGGATATGAATCCCTTATCAGAGGCATGGCTCATATTATTTTTCACTGCACATAGGCTGAAATTTTTCTAAATATTCCAATCTTGGTTTACTTTTGTTTAGCACATATGTAAATTTATTTTTCTCCTCTTGCACTTTACCATAATCAGAAAAAAGAAATGAGGCCACAATTTCAACACTTTGCTTAAAAACATCTCCTGAATACTCAAGGCACTCACTCATGAACTGTAACTTTTATAAAAACTAGAACATAATTAAGCCAAATTTATAGCCACTATATAATAAAAAATTTTCCTTTTTTTAGTTTCTAAAAGCGTTTCTTCATTTGTTTGAAATCTCACCATAAGTTACCTTTAATGTTCATATTTCTACCACTGTTCTATATATAATGATACAAGTATTCTCTAAGGTGATAGAAGCTCTCTCTGTAGCTCTCCACTTTCTGTTATTGTGTATTGTGAGCCCTCACCAAAAATGTCCTTAAAGTCTATATTTCTATCAACATCCCCTTTATAAAAATCTGAGTTTTTTTCTAGCATGCATTTCAAACCCTTTCAATCCTTAACATTTCACTCAGTTCCACAGCCACTTTCACATTTTTCGGTATCTGTTAGAGCAGAATCCTACATTTTGGTACCTAAGTCTGTATTAATTGGAGTTAGCTGCTATGACAAAATACCACAAACTAGTCATAACCAACAGGAATTTATTTCTCACAATTCAGAAATCCATAAGTCCAAGATCAAAGTGCCAATAGGATCAATTTCTGGTGAAATGTTTCTCCTTGCCTTGCAGATGATGCCTTCCTTCTGGGTTCTCACATGGCACAGATCTGTGTGCACAGATCAAGATGAAGAGATCATTGTTATCTCTTCCCTCTTGTAAAGATTACTAGTTCTATCGGATTAGGGCCTTACTCTTGTGACTTCATTTAACCTTCATAACCTTCTTAGTCACTGTCCCCAAATATGGTCACCTGGAGTGTAGAGCTGCAATATATGAATTCTTCAGGATAAAATTTAATCCAGAGATAATTTAGAATCAGATGAATTCTTTATTTTACTGCAGCATCTGCATTCAGGTCTGGCTTTAAAGTTGAGATCTGCTCCTTTTCTAGGTCTGAAACATTGTGCAAAATATTCTCTGTATAACTTAATTTCTTCATTGTGAAATAAATTTCCTCATCTATGTATTAATATTACAGTAATCTCCTGAGAAATAAATAATAAGTATATAAAAGAAATAAAAGAAATTAATAATAAATAAATAAATATATAAAATAATAAAAAACATAATATAGTTAGGCCTTAAAAATGGCAGTTACTGTGGGTGATGCTGATTTTGCTGTGTGAACTGAGGCAGTGCCATTCTATATATAAAAAAGCATGACTCAGGGATAACCATCATTAGAAAATTACCTTTAAAATTGACTATCATAAAAAAATGACTACCACTGAGAAAAAATAAACACACATTGTATTATTTACCTAGTGCTCCCATAAAGAAATACTATACTTGTTAATAAATTTGAGTTCTCTGTGGATTCTGGTTATTAGACCTTTATCGGAGGTATAACCTGCAAATATTTTCTCCCACTCTGAAGGCTGTCTGCTTGCTTTACTCATTATGTTCTTGGCTGTGCAGAAGATTTTTAGTTTGATCAGGTCCCAGTAGTGTATTTTTGGTACTGCTTCAATTGCCTGGGGAGTCCTCCTCATAAAATATTCACCCAGGCCGATTCTTTCAAGAGTTTTCCCTGCACTTTCTTCAAGTATTTTTAGAGTTTCATGTCTTAAGTTTAAATCTTTTATCCAGTGAGAATCTATCATAGGTAATGGTGAAAGGTGTGGGTCTAGTTTCAATCTTCTAAAGGTTGCCAGCCAGTTTACCCAGCACCATTTGTTAAATAGGGAATCTTTTCCCCACTGAATGTTTTTAATTGGCTTGTCAAAGATCAAATAACGGTAAGTAGCTGGATCCATCCCTTGGTTCTCTATTCTGTTCCAGACATCTACTTCTCTGCTTTTGTGCCAGTACCA
>CAUYPK010001647.1:0-107626 GCA_963574355.1 Loris lydekkerianus | reverse complement strand
TAGGACTGAGTACATTGGATACTTTTTCTTCCATTCTTAAGATACTTTACTAAGAAAAATATGTTCTAGCTCCATCCATTGAAAGAGGTAAAGTCTCAATATTTCTTTAAGGCTGCATAATATTCCATGGTGTACACATACCACAATTTATTAATCCATTTGTGGATCGATGGGCACTTGCACCTTTCACCATTAACTAAGATAGACTCACTGGATTAAAGATTGAAACTTAAGACATGAAACTATAAAAATACTAGAAGTGAGTGCAGCGAAACCCCTTAAAGAAATCCGTCTGGGCGAGTATTTTATGAGGACGACCCCCAGGGAAATTGAAGCAGCTTCAAAAATACACTACTCAGATCTGATCAAACTAAAAAGCTTCTGCACAGCCAAGAACACAGTAAGTAAAGCAAGCAGACAGCCCTCAGAATGGGAGAAGATGTTTGCAGGTTATGTCTCCGACAAAGGTTTAATAACCAGAATCCACAGAGAACTCAAACGTAATAAGAAAAGAACAAGTGATCCCATCGCAGGCTGGGCAAGGGACTTGAAGAGAAACTCCTCTGAAGAAGACAGGCGCACAGCCTATGGACATATGAAGAAATGCTCATCATCTTTAATCATCAGAGAAATGCAAATCAAAACTACCTTGAGATACCATCTAACTCCAGTAAGATTAGCCCATATCACAAAATCCTAAGACCAGAGATGTTGGCGTGGATGGAGAGAAAAGGGAACACTTCTACACTGCTGGTGGGAATGCAAATTAATACATTGCTTTTGGAAAGATGTTTGGAGAACACTTAGAGATATAAAAATAGATTTGCCATTCAATCCTATAACTCCTCTACTAGGTATATACCCAGAAGACCAAAAATCACATCATAACAAAGATATTTGTACCAGAATGTTTTTTGTTTGTTTGTTTGTTTTTTAAGAGACAGAGTCTCACTGTGTTGCCCTCTGTAGAGTGCTGTGGTGGTTCTAGAAAGTTAACTATTTAACTCATAGCAACCTCAAACTCTTGGAGTTATAAGCGATTCTCTTGCCTCAGCCTTCCAAGTAGCTGAACAGCACTTTTTATTTGAACAAAACTTTAAATATGAAGCTTAGCTACTGTTACTAGACATTCACATAGAAATTAGTTAACTTGTACATAATTAGCCATTTTCCCCATTGCATTTTTGATATCGGAGCCCTTTCCACTTACCAAATTTCACTTTGTGAGTTAGATGCAGCAGTGCAATATCAGAACTCATAAATCCAAGGCTGTTGTATTCAGGATGGATGATAATTTTTGAGACAGGAATGTTCTGTTCTTGCTTGTCCTTTTGAAAGAGGTTGTACTCTCCAGAAGTCACAGTTAAAGTCTTAAGTTGCTTCCTAAAACCAATAAGCTCCAATAAGTAGTTGTTCACCCTAAGAAAGAACTTTTGGTTTTATGTGATTAAATACAAAGTAATTACTATACTTTTACACATTTCCAAGTCTTTAAAGATGTCTCTTGTCACTGAATATTACCAATGGCCATACTTGCCAAACAGTTTGATCTATAAAAAGTCATGGTTTTCAGTCACAGAATGTTTACATTCTTTTCAACATTTCCATAGACCATCAATTGTCTAAGAATTTGAATGTTGTTTCTTTTTTGTCTTTTTGTGTACAAATTGGTTAACATGTGCTATGCCATCTTTAACAGGACGTAATAGTTAACTTTCTAGAACCGTCCCTCCCTTTCTCTTAAGGGCATCCTCTTTTGGTTAAGTATTTGCTATGACTGCAAGGCTTTTCTGCCTAATGACTTAAATTCAGATGATTAAAACTTTGGCACATCCCTTAACAGTTAACGTTAATACTTTATAATAGGTAACGATCACCCCTACCCAACTGCTAAATCCACAAATTATAGAGGCTGTCTAGGATCTTTGGGAATTTTTCTATTTAGTAGAGCGGAAAGTGCTAAAAACCTTGGGTAAAATACAAGTTTGGTGGAATCAGGAAGATGAGTTGGTGAGTGCTCTAGGTGGTACACGAAGGAAGATGGTATTGAGAGCATCGACTCTCCCAGTCCCATAGCCATCAATCAAGGTTGGGCAAGTAATGGAAATTCACAACTTACGCATTGAGGCTAACCAGACAGTGTGCTGCTGTCACGACCTGATCGTCCTGGATCAAGCTTCCTCCACAGAAGTGGTGCCCCCCTAGCTTCAGGGAGACCTGCCCAAGACAAAGGTACAAGCACAGCTCATACACCTCTCCTCACCGGTGTTGTCTCCTTCAGAAACACTTGCAATCTTCTAGTCTGACATAATATTCTGAAAATACTGACATTAATCGGATAGTAAGATATTTCCCGTGGAAGTATCTACCCGGTAGACAGAGGCGACCAGGAGAAAACCCACATATTAACCTGGACTCTTGACATAGTTTGCCATTTTCTCAGTTAGAAATGAAGGTTGCTGATATACTGACCTGCCAGGGATGGCTGCCCACTGCTGAATTTCTCCAGTGACTAATTCTAGAGAAGACCCCAGACTCCACAGCTGATTCCTTCCTTTTCAGATCAGCTGCACACTTGAGCTCTGTGGACGGAGCATGTGTATGTGTGTTTACACACAGAGCTTGTTGGAGAGCTCCTTTTATCAGAATTTCCCTGGACTGGCACAGACATTCCCCTCCCAACATTGTCCTCAGAATATCCCACATCCCCCTCAGGAGGCTACAGGGGAAGACCCGGGAAGAGGGGGCCAACTAGGCCGCAGTGGTTGAGGTGGGGCTCACTCTGGGAGAATGCACATGGAGAGAAAGGGCGTTTTAAAAATACTGGGTCACATATGCTTCTCTGGAAGTGCGGTATTTGGTTTGGTTGTGTTTCTTTGGAGGAAACTCCTTAGCACGAACATGGTTAGCCAATATGCCTGAAAATTCATAGTCCAAGAAATTTCTAGAAGGAAACCTGGCCTACGCCCTTCCTTTGGGCCGCACCACTTCTGTTCACCCTTCACCCCAGATGGGGTCTCGTGCGGCCGCACCCCCCGCAGTCCGGGGCAGGGGGAACAAAACCACGCTCCCCAGCTCGCTCACCCGGGCTTTGGGAGACGCCAGCGGCCAGCAGCAGCAAGAAGCCCGCCCCAACCAGCGCGCCCATGACCCCCGCGCCCCGGGCGGGCTCGTCCTCTCCCCGCAGGCTGCGAGCCCGAGCCCGGTGCGGGGAAGGCGGGCCGGCTGCGCCCTGTATCCCTCCCCTGGCGCCCGGAGGGGCCGCACCTGCTGCCTGGGGCTCCCAGGTGTTCCTCGTCGCATCATTCCGGCCTCCCCGTGCCAGAGACCTCACAGTCCTTCCCAGGGCCCGAGACTGGCGCTGGGTGCTCCAGTGCCAGGAAGGCCACTCGCACGTGGGGTCCCCACGGACAGAACCCTTAGTGGTAGTGAATTCTTTCCCAGACCAGGGCGTGTGATCCATGCCCAGCAGCAATGCTGGACCCCGCAGGGAGGGCGACTTCTGAAAGGCAGAGAGACTCTTAGAAAGAGGGCATTACCGTCTTCAGCCTTCTTGAGGTTCCCTCTTTAAAAAAAAAAAAAAAGTATAATATATGTGTGTGTGTATATACTTTTTTTTTTTTTTGTCTGATACAGAGTTTCAGTTTGTGGCTCTGGGTGGAGTGCCCTGGCATCATTACAGCTCTCAGCAATCTCAAACTCTTGGGATCAATCCATCCTCCTGCCTCAGCCTCCAGGTTAGCTGGGACTACAGGCATGCACCACCATGTCTGGGTAATTTTTCTATTTTTAGTAGAGAGGGGTCTCACTCTTGGTCAGGCTGGTCTTAAACTCCTGAACTCAAGCAATCCACCCACCCAGGTCTCCCAGCGTGCTAGAATCTCAGCCACCAATCCTGTTCTAAGAAGCTCCTTCAAGCCCTTAACTCTGGAAAGGTTTTCCGATAGATGGGAAAGGTAAGGTTTATGTTACTAGGCTTTCCTGGGTGGTATAGTATTGACCTCAGCTTCAGTGGAATGGCCTAAGCTGTAGAAGGCATCATGTGAAATTATTAAAATTAATTCATTGGTAAGATGATCATGTCAGCATTTTTTCTATAAATATTACTTTGGAATAAGTTTGCTTTAGGTTGGGAGAGGGATAAAGTCAGAATTTGTAATGGACTTATATTTTAACAGAAAATTAAGGCAAGGCTAAGTGGGTATACACACATGCACAGGCTCACGTATCAACTGACCTGGATAGCAATTCCCTAGGACCGGTTGTCTTGATTCCATGTAGATCAGAAATAAGAGCTTCTTGAGGCAGGTGGGTAAACAAACTGAGGGGGAAGGCAGTAGGTAGACACTGGGCAGAAAAATAAAAGATAGTTAAGGTGGAGAGAATGCAGGCACAGGTGTAAGTAGGTGACACCCAGCTGGGTGTAACTGCAAAAGAGACGAGATGAAAAACCTAAAAAAAACATGATTGGCACCCAAACTTGGAACACATAGTTCAAACCTTCCTATCCCACGAACCCAAAAGGACTTTCTGGGATTTTTATGTCCCCAATCCCACACTATTGAAAAGCTCTATCGCTGCACTGACCAACACAGTAGACATTAGCCATATGTAACTGTTTAAGCTAAAACTACCTCAAATTAAAAACTAGTGCCGCAGGCCTCACTAGTTACATTTCAAGTACTCAGCAGCCACTGGCCACCATATTGGATGGTGTAAATACAGAACCTTTCCGTCAGCACAGATAGTGCTATCAGACTGTGCTGTTCTTGAGAGTAGCACCGTTTTATTTCAAACAAAGACACCCCGGATGACAGAGTGACTGAGGAGATGACTCCTGAATATACGGGTGTCTAGGGGAGTGAAGGTGTCCAGTGTGGGAAGTGGCTTGGCATGGTAAACAGCTCTTCTGTGAAAATAAAGCACTGAACTTCTGGGCTTGAGTGCCATCCAGGACATCTCTGGGAAGGGTGGCTGCCTGACCCGAGGGCCTTTGGCCCTCCTCCCTGCACTCATCTCAAAGGATTGCCATTTGAACCTCTATGCTGACTCTAGGGGCACACTGTTTTGAATGAAAGCTCAGCGCCCCCAAGCAGACCCAAAGCCCTTTTTATTTTTAGTAGGAGATTAGATTAAAAATATCTACAGGCCTTTACTATATAAAAAGGGAAAGGGGGAGAAATGAACATGTGCTGTGCCAAGAACAGCCCGGCATACAATTCTCCAGGTGCTGGTCACATGTGGCTGATGGACGTGGACCCCTGGAACTCTTCTGTGTACAGCACTCATCTTGACAGGATCTTCATGGTTTTTTTTTCAACCTGACAGCCTCCACACTTTGGGCACCGTCTCATTTGCTCCTTCTGCTGCCAGAGTTCAAAACTCACAGCCTCAGGGGAGACCTTGTCCTTATATACACAGTACTGGGCCCTTATAGGCCTAACAATTTAATGCCTACCCATTAAATGGAGAAAGAGGCATTCATTAAGAATTACATACACTTGTTTTAGATTCAAATTTTCTAATAAGATGTTTTAAAAACAAGTTGAGTTTATGATGATGTTGAAGCATCCAAATGGAAGACTCCTCTTTTTCTTTTGAAAATAACTTTAGAAAAGATTCCCAAGGAGGAGAGTGAGCTGGGTTTCCCCAGAAAGGATTTGTGATCTCTGGCAAATCTGTTGTTAATTTGGACATATCTGCTGTTCAAAAATCTTGGCTGTGAAGGACAGAAAGAGAGATGACCACAGCTGGAGGTGAAGTAGGATTTTTTTTTCCAAATGGTTTTGCCGGTGATGGATTATCTGTGTATGTGTTTTATGATAGAGGAGAAATTGACAAATTGACGAGTCAGCAAAAGGAAGAAGCAAAACGAGGAAAGAGAAGTTAATAAATGGAATGAAGTTTTATAAGAGGCAGATTCCAGAGCTTAAGGACCCTCTTCTTCCATTGTGGCAATAGGAGAAGAGGGATAGAACTGAGTGTGGGTAAGTGTAGAGACAGACTGCAGGATACTGAGGAATTACCTGTTTTTCACCTCCTATTTACTCAGTGAAGAAAGAGGCAGTGGCAGATCTGGAGTGAACGGGGGTTGAAAAACGCCTTGTGTGGAGTAAGGGACAGAGAGCAGAGTGGAGGCACGCAGAAGCGGCAGTGACGGAGGGAGGATGGCATGGATGGTGACAGGCGCTAACCACGCAATGCTTGAGAGAGTGAAACCAGACGTACTTATTTTCATCATATTTTATATAAAATAGACATTTACATAAATTTTATTTTTGGAAAGACCCGGGCAAAGTATACATAATCAGACTTCATAGGAGAAATACTTTATGGGAGAAATATTTCTCACTGGCGCAGCAAAAGTAACAAAAACGTACATTTATATACAACTGATCAAAACCAGAAAGAAAAGCATTATGAACAAAGAACATGACGAAAGTCATTTCCTCCTGACCAAAGGAGGGAATCTGTGTGAGTCACAGCAAATCAAACGATCTCAGTATCATAAAAGCACACCTACAGGTATTTTAATTCCCTAGGGCCAAGTTTTAGCTTAGCTTCTTCCCTCCAGTAAAGTAACAATCACTGTAATTTTTTTTAAGAGCACAGACTACAGAGGTAATGACCTCTGCTCCGCTCAAGCACTTGGGAAATTCAGTCACTTTCAGGGTTGTTTGTGTGTTCTGTTGTAGTGGATATGATTATCTGAAGTCATTAAAACATTAAAGTGAAGGGCAACATTTATCAGTTATCTCATCAGGAACATAGTGCTTTTTAATCCAGATTCAGGAGTAACCATGGCAGAGGCTCAAAGAGCTTAATGGAACCATCAGACTTGACCAGTCCTTTTACGGGTGATAAACATGACTGTGACATTGGCTAACTTGTCCCCGGGGAGGTCCTTCAGGGGCAGAGCTAGAACTAGAATTCAGGTGTCTTGATTCTTGAACTAGTGTACTCCTCCTATGGACCAGCAAGATATATAGCTCCAAAGGTACATACACACATTGGATCTACCAAATGTGATACAGACAGACACCACCTACAGCGCTGGGGATGGGAGGAAACTCCGAAAGGTCTAGATGTGGACCTCTCTTTCCAGTTGGGAGTCAATGGTAATCTGAACTTACAAACTAAAGTGCCATATATCGTGATGGATGCTGATTTTATGAGTTACATGCCCTAAAGGTTTTTACTGAAAGGATTCACAGTGAAAAAAATAAAACTTAAAAATGAGCCAATTGATTGTTACAAATATCAATTCCGTTCTGCCACTTTGATATTGTACTACACTTGTGATTTCAATTATTTTCTTTCTTCTCTTTAAGTTAAATGGAATTAAAATAAAAAATATACAGGGAAAAACTATTTTTGGAAGGATGATTCAACATACTTTTGCATCAAAAACTTCAAGAATAATCATAAAAAATTATATTTCTCTATATTTTGTGGCATCCTAAGTTTTTATAGTATTCAACCATAGCCTAAATAGAAGCTTTGACAGGGATTTTCTCTTTTTAAGTGACAAAAGATGCCATTTAGATAGTTAAGTTTTGCTATATTTGGGAAATACCAACATACAATTAAATCAAAGTAAATGTGATTTGGAAACCAGGACAAAAAACTATATATGCTATGAATGTCATTACTACGTCCTATAGATTTATTATTCTAAAAGGATGAATCTACCACAAATTAAATAAAAAGTTTTGGGGTTTTCCCCCAAAACTAACACAATTAGCTTAACAAGTACAATTAAGAAATCAGCCAAAGCTCAGGTTGTGCCCAAAAGAGAGACATAGATACAGGTGTAAACTGTATGCCAGGAATACCTACTATGAGTCATAAAAATATCAGTTTTATGTATTGGGCACTTGGTCTGGTGCATGCAGATTTCAAGGCAATTCCTCTTCATATGAGAACCAAGAATTCTATAAATGTAAGGCCAATTGTAGTCCAACTGCCACATGTACAAATCCATCCCACACAACCACCTGTTTGTCAACCTTGGAACGGTGCTATCAACTAAACCAACTGCTCCATAAATCGTTCTTTGGAATTCTTTGGTTCATTTTAGTCTAGATTTAAAGGTAAAAATTGCAAAAGATTATAAACATCTCTTTTGTAAAGGTTACAAACTCCCATTAAAGTTGTCAGCCCTGTCGTGGTTCTAGAGAATTATAACTGCACATTAAAATTGTCATCTGGACGGTCAGGTATTAAAAGATTTTGAAAGGTCCCCAGGGGATTCTAAAGTGCAGCCAGTGTTGAGGGCCACTGTATGTAAGGAAACAGATCTCAACTGTCTGCTGAATGTGGCTTTTAAATCTGAGGGACCTGGAATGTTTCATACTGACAATAAGAAACCATATATTTGTTCTTTATTGCCCCTCAAATTATATTATGGGTTCACCTGTATAGGATGTTTGGATTTTCTTATTTGGTCTGGCTGAAAAGCAGTTGCACAGAAACATTTCCATAACCACGGCAAAGCTCTGCATCAAATGAGGAACCACTATTATAAATTTTAGGACCTTATGCTAAGGGTTGTGATGTACTCAGGGAGTTGCAAGTTAAAGTGCTTACAATCCTCTTTGTTCTGTGACGGGATTCATAATACATGAATCCAAAAGACTGTATCTCAGAATTCCCTAAAATAAAATCCCTTTTCCTCCAACGTATTTGCATCTTTGGTTTAATTCACCTATATTCTACCACTGAACCATGTTTCATCAATAAGTTAATAGCTTGAAAACATCTGACTCATTTTAAAAATCCTGAATGAATAATTTGTAAGGTTAAAATAAGCTGCTAAAACTATCTCGTCACTGACAGCTACATCAAAGGACATGGGAAGGGACTGCCACTTATTGGGGATTTTGAAGGTGAGGAGACCTGATTCTAGATAGGACCAAAGTATCAGTTAGATGGGGCTAGGAGGAAAGGAAACTCTTAATGTAGCCCAAGGAAAACAGCAAATGCTGCTCAGGGTAACACAGTCCCAATTGAAACTCTGCCCACTGGACCAGATGTTCAGCCAGGCCCAAGCAACTTGCATCTTGATCTCTGCCACTTCCCTTCCTACCCAGGACCCCTTTAGGAACCTACTGGAAATTGTGGTCTCTGTGCTCAAAAATTATTAAGAACTTCAAGCACAGTATTCAGCTAAGTCTGGAGTGCTTCTGAGTGTAGGATCACACGTGACTGCCAGCATCGCCAGCATCGCCAGCATCGCACATCGTGGGGCAAGTCCCACTCTTCCATTTCAGAAAGGGTCTATTAATTCTCAGGGTGAGTACGCTGTCACCAAAGGCGAAGTGGACGCACCTCAGTGACTAGCCAGGGCACTCCATTTTTATTTTGATAAGTAAGGATGACTTTCACTTAATTAGTTCACAATTAGGAGGACCAAATTTAAAAATAGGTACAAAGTATACTTAATATCTTTGAAAGACACTATGTGATTTATTTTCTTGTAGACATTGTTTTAACTGTGAAAACTATTTCATTGGCCACATCTCAGTGAAAGCATTTACTTGGGATGAGAATATCTAATCCAGCAAATGATACTTTTTTTTAAAAAAACAGTGCTCACTTTGAATGTTCAAAGAGATGCCAGTGTATAGAGACAGAATGAGACAGGGTGGCCAAATGAAAGAAAGAGAGAGGGAAGGAGAGAGAGAGAGGAGAAGGAAGGGGTTTTAGGAAGAGAGAGATAGGAAAGCACCTAAAGGAAAGCAGAGAAAATTATCTGAAGGCCATAGGCCATGTGACCCATTTCACTCAAAACTTTGAGGATAGAATGACCATTTCAACTCTTCCAAGAAAGGAATGTCTTCTCCTCCCTTAAGCAGCACTTGAAGTAAGGCATAATTGCTATTCAAAATTTGGGGTTCAGTCTTCTAACTTTCTAAGCATGAGTTTTGGTTTCATATTATTTGGAAAAGTTGTGATAAAGTCCCAGCTACTGTTACTAGTTTGGGTTTTTTTTTCCATGGGGGGAGGTGGTGGTTATTTTACAATAAACACTATACTGTATTTCTTGGCCTTAAGACTATAATTTCGGGGGAAAGAAAGTATCTTAATGATTTTGGATAAATTTATGGTATAGAATACTGAAAGACTATTAGAAACAAAGGTTGTAGTGGTAATATACAGGTTATTGGATTTCTGTTGCACACAAGCAATGCATGCTAATTAAATTCTGTAATCATCTGCATTTAAATACTCTTCTGCCATCGTTTCACAAAGAGGCTTTGTCTTCTATTTAGACTTATGTAGACAAAACATATACGTATGTGTGTGTGTATATATATATATATAAAAACATACAGGGGTAGTGCTTCCTGTTACTGGGTTGAAAGAAGCAGAAAGCTGTTTTTACTTTGCCCTGGGTGGAGTGTGTGAAATGTGTATGCCCGGGGCTATTACATCTCTGACACCCAGCTCAGCACCAGAGCAGCACTGCCTGGAGGGGTTTTAACCATGAAGACTGAATTAGAATCAGGTGTTCCAGTTTCTTCACTTCCAAAATATATTACCACCTGAACATTGACGGCAGATTCCAAATTTCTTTAATTTTATAAGTGAATAATCAATATACATTTTTGGAAGGGCTGTGAAAACTTAACTATTTTGTAGTTTAGAGCTATGCTTTTGAAAGATCCATTTTGAAAGCTGCTAGTAAAACCACTTTGTACAGAGAAAAAAAAAAGGTGTGTATATATATTAAATATTTTATAAGTTATGAAATAAATAATATACTAAAAATAAATGTCAAATTCTGAGTTCAACTTTGTCTTCCCTCTCTTTTCAATATAAATATATATTTTTTAAACTTATGAATTTAGATTTTTTTCCCCCTAGAGTTTTAGAGCATTCTCCAGGATCTTCCAAAGAATTCTGGGTTTCAATCACTCATGTTCTAAGCCTGAAGTTCTCATTAAGCCCAGGAAGACCAAGAAATAGAGCTCTTTTTCCATATAGTTAGAGTCTATGAAGATTTCTGGAATATACTGTAAAGATTACTTACTGATTAAATATATTTTTCAAAAAAATAGTAAATCTTGTGATGTCTGAACATTAAGATAATAAAGTAGGACATTTCTCTCAGTTAATACCTTTAATTCTTTTATGTAGAATATACTATTTTTTCTCCACCAAAATAACAATATATTTGGAGGCAGGAAACATTTATGATTTTAAATGCACTTTTGGAGTCTTCGAGTAGAATCGCTACTCCAGTTATACTTATAATAATATTAAAATAATTTTAAACATTTCTATAAAGAATTAGGTATACCAAGTTCCTTGATTTTCCCCTAGGGATAAAAATTATCTACATATAATTCCAGAAGTTTCCCCTTTGATATATAAGCCAATACATCACAGTGGAATTTTATTTATTCCTCAAAGGGCTCTAGTAATATCTTTAGGAGGATGTAAGATAAAGCTCATTTGACTATAGCTTTCCTTCACATACTCTGGAAGGTTCTACAAAAGCTACTGGATACACATTTCTGGTTCTAGAGAATTCAATGGGCCCATTCTTGGCATTATTTTCCATATGGCTTACGCCAGAGGACTTATCCTCTTTTGAAATATCTCATCCCATAAAGAAAGGAAGATCTGCCTTCAGAGCATTTTAAGCTTCTGTTATCTCTGGGACATAAAAGTCTAAACAAGGAAATCCAGGTTGCAAAAGCATAGAAATATACCAAGGGAAATCTGAAGTTAAACCAAACGAAAATCTGTAAAATGTGTGGTTGTTTTCCTTCGCTCTCAGACCTTCTCGTGCTTTTTGTCTTCTTTCATAGAAAGTCCTTCAGCAACGGGTGACCAGGCGATGGCCCACAATGTGCCACCCTGAACTCAGAATGAGAAGAAAGCGTGTTAGTTGTGCCTCTGCTGATGTGAAAAAGTGATGTGCCTCGATCACTTTTTCCTCTTTCACAGCCACCCACATTATCCCAGGAGACTGGGTCAAATGGTGCTATGTTCGATCCTTTTCTCGAACTTCTTGTAACCGTTTCTCTAGGCGATCCAATTTCGCAAGATTTTCCTTCAGCAGTTTGCTGTCTGGAACCAGCTGTAAGGCTTTCTTATAATAAGCTCTTGCAGACACATAGTTTCCCTGTGGGAAAAAAGAAAGAGAACAATCTAATTCCTCAGAGAGCACGCTCAGAGAATCAGGAGGCTGAGAAACTGACCCTCTGCCCAGCCTGACATAAACGTTCTCAAAAGGATACCCTATCTGGGTCTCTGTAATTTCATCCTTATCGTAGGTGCTTTTGGAGAGCACTCCAGACCAGCTGGGAAAGGGGAAGGATAAGGTGAAAGGGCAGAAAACGAATTTCCAATTTGTCTAATGCAGGGGATGAGCCCCTCATTTCGTGGTGTTCTCCTGGGATAAGTGCGGTTCTTTGTAATCAGATGGAACCATGGCTAGAAATTCTTATTAGAGGAGATGGAGGGAGGGGAGAGAGAGATGTGGAAGGGTAAGTATTAAATTAGGAGTCCACTATATCTATTTAGTGGTGGAAGTTAATTCTATTTTCCAACTTAAAATATAAAAGAAACTTTTGCCTAATACAGGCTTTAATGCAAACATAAATTTTTATACAATGAAAAAAAAAGAACAGTTGGTAAGAATACGGGGTCAAATTTATCTACTCCTCAAAGTGAGCGGCAACATGTACCAGCTGGGTACTCTTGGTGCAGGAAGGGAGGTGTATCACCCTTGATCTGCTGACCTGTGCCCACCCTCTCCTCGGCCTCATCTATTTTAATGACTCTACAACTAGCAACCATGGGTGCCTGGTCCCAGATGGTCTCTGGCAAATCAGTACCAACTATTAGCTCTTTCCAGCACCTTTTCTGCTACTGGCTGTATTTACCTCTCTTATTTGTCTGTGCAAAGTCTCAAAAGTAAAATTGTTAGAGCCCTCCCTATTCCAAAAAATATGAATTTGCTCTATCTGTTCTCAGCTACAGCTCCCATGATGATGAATACCAGTCACTCTCTAAATTTCCATCACAATTTAAAATTATGTCTCTTGCAGGACAATGTAGCAAATAACCAATACCTGTTGAATGCTTAACTATCTAATGCGCTATGTGTTAAAAGCTTAGACCCTGCTGACACATCAGGAGCATTCAGTGGGATACTATCATCACTGTTATTATTAAATGTCTATCCAGTCTCTGTATAAACACTGTCTATTTCTTATACTATTCATAATCACATTGGTGAAAACGGAAAGTGGAAATGACGAAATAAGAAATTGTGTATTGGAAATCTAACTACTGGGATGTGCAGCAAATAGAAGTATTTTGATTATTAACACTGACTTTGATGGGAAGTTAAGCAGATTGCTGAATAAGTGGGAACTTGGAATTGCTACTTCAATTTTTTTTTTAAGTATTTATCTTCCAAATGTCTTTTGATTTTTATTAGGCTCAGCACATACGTGCAGACAACTACATATTTATAGCTCTTATAATGTTCTCAAAATACGTTTTTACCGCAGTTGATTTAGATATTGTTCTTCTAGAAGGCTCCTTGAAATTAGGCCTAGCACCCTGGCATTTTCGTCTCTAATCACCAGGTTTCTCTGTCCTTTCACAGAACACCTATTTATTTTCCGTCCCTTACACTTCTTTTTTCTTGATTAAACTAGAAGCCCTATTAAAAAAAAAAAAAGTTGTATCCCTTAATGTCAATATCGTTAATTTCCTAGAGCCTAGGTAAAAAATTTGAATTACTCAATTTCTAGAACTGTGTTATTATGATAGTCACTAACCACAGGTGGTTGCTTAAATTTAAATTAGTTACAATTAATTGAGAATTCAGTCCTTCCCTGGTGCCAGCCACATGTGGCTAGTGGCTACTGTTTTGGACAGTGCAGATACAGCACATTTCCACCATCACAAAGACTTCTAAAATGGACAGGGCCATTCTAGAAAAAGCGTACTACTTCCATGAGGTAGTATTAAAAATAAGACTTTGTAATGTGGTCCCTGCTGATGCAACTCTTTGACTAGACAGACCATATTATGTTAGATTTTATGGTCGACCCTTTTTGTCCTATATAAAACCCCATTAAAAGGATTATCTTTTATTACCAAGCAGCATGGAGCAAGAGACAATCAGCAAACTCCCTCCCTCCCTCCCCATCTCTCTCTCGCTCTCTCTTTTTTTTTTGCAGTTTTTGGCCGCAGCTGGATTTGAACTCACCACCTCCAGCATATGGGGCCAGTGCCCTACGCCTTTGAGCTACACATGCTACCCCACCTCCCCACCTCTTTCTGGCCTCTTTCCAAAGCCTTATTCCAACTCTCCACCTTGCCACAATCCTCTGGCCTGTCTAAGCTTCTTTCAGATTCAAGGAAGAAACAGGGCCCAGGAATGGGATAAAACTACCTGACTCACACACTGCGTGGCCATGCAAAGGACAGAAGTTCATGAGTATCTCATAAAGCCTTCCTAATGACAACCTTGCATCCTCATGGTGGCATTACAAGGACCACATCTGAGCCATGAGAGTGTTCTACATATTTATATTAGATTGTATCATGAGTTCACTGATATTAGACCATTTTTAAGGCAAAAACATGGCAATTTTATATTCTTCAAACTTACACATGATGTCTGCAAAGACAAAAAACAGGATAAACTAATTTTTAATCAGTGTTACTTTTTAAAATAATACACTGATTAGATCCTTCTTTAATATCTAGACACCCCTTGCCAAGAGAAGTGCCTCTAAATTTAAAGCAATGGGTTCAATTGTTAAGCTGAAAGAATACAATAGATATATAATTTTGTCTATATTCTAGAGTTTTTGAACACTCTTGAGTGTATCCGTTATACTTTTTCTTATTAACAACTATACCCATTGCAATTCATCCAAAAACATATTGAGCACATTATAGTCATTGTTGCTTAATGACAGAAATATATTTTGAGAAATATATCAAGTGACTGTGTGCACGTGTGAACATTATAGAGTGCACTAACACAAACCTAGGTGGTACAGCCTGCCGTTCCCAGGCTATGAACTTGAACAGCATGTTCTTAGGTAAAATACTGCAGGCAATTATCATACAATGGTATCTGTGTATCTACACATCTAAACACAAAAAAAGCACAGTAAAAATATGGTATTATAATATTATGAACCATCGTCATATATATGGTCTGTCATTGACCAAAACTTCCTTATGTAGCACATGACTACATTTGAAAATATAACTATTTAATATGATTTAAAATATTTAAAATTCCTATTTTACTATTTCAAAGTAAGTTTATTCTATGTTTCCCACCTAGATACTGCTGGACACCCTAGAATATCATTATGACCCAAACTTGGGCAATGTGGCCCTGATAAATGTCATGCTTGTGGGGTAACCAACCCATTGTCCCTTCCTATCTGTGTTGTCACGGGAAGCTGCTTTTTTGTTTTGTTGGTTTTCAAGAATGATCATTTTACACGTCACAGGAAACCCTATTAGAACTTTGTTTAAATCCTAATCACTGCACTATTTTGTCAGCACAGAGACTGATGAATGCTTGAAAATGAGTTGGCAAAACAAGAGTGGTCCCTAAAAGCATGTTGGACCATGACATATCTCTGCTCCAAGTTCTCCAGGGAGTCTGACCCTTTTGGCATAAAAGCCGAAGTGCATGCCATTCCCTGCAAGGCGTTGCACGAGCTGACCTGGGTTTCTCCCACTTCCTCTGCCTCCCTTATTGTCCTTCAATTACAGGAGGCCCAATTGACCCTCAGGGCCTCTGAACGTGCAACTTCCTTACTTTGCCACACGGCTCACTCAGTTCAGGTCTCTGCTCAAGAATCACTTTTTAACTGAGGCCTCCCCTAACCACCTGAGTGTAAAACTTGAACCCTTACTACCTGGCGCTCCAACTTTCTTTCTTTTTTTTCTTCGAGGCACTTATTGTCATCTGATACATCTGATGTATCACATACACACGTGCGTATGTGTGCATGACAGGGGCATGCATGTATGTGTTTTATCATCTATCTCCTCCTACTAGGATGTTAAAGGACAGAAATTTTTTTGTATTGTTTGTTCACTGTTGTATTCCCAGTGTATAGAAGAGTATTCCCTAAATGCTTATAAAATGAATCTCTGAATTAATTATAGATAACAGTACCCCTTGAAAGGTCATTTATAATCCTCAGCAAGATTCACTGAAAAGTTCTTTTTTCTTTTGGAAAAACAAATCAATATAACAAATAAGCTTGCTTTTCAGTAAAAAGATATTGAGTGACAGATATATTAGATGTATGGAAATACTTAAACAACTTAAATTTTGACAGTGAGTTGAAGTGGGAGGAAAATAAGCCACACTCAGCCCCAAGACAGATTTAGTTCACATAAACAGATTTTATCCTCTGTCTGCTACTTACGTACCTATTATTTTCTATATGATTAGTAAAATCATGGAATCTAATTCATACACATTTTTATAAGTGGGTTCTCAAAGTTCATTCACTCATAATGCAAAGTGAACATAAACTGTATTAATTTCACTTTTCAACACCCATGTCTTTGGTATTCA
Source organism: Loris lydekkerianus (assembly GCA_963574355.1). Taxonomy (NCBI): domain Eukaryota; kingdom Metazoa; phylum Chordata; class Mammalia; order Primates; family Lorisidae; genus Loris; species Loris lydekkerianus. The sequence goes on along the minus strand of CAUYPK010001647.1, from coordinate 91,035 downwards.
AATCATTTCAAAAAGGAAATCAACAATAGTTTCCTCCATCTTTTAAGAAAGAAACAAAAAAGACACAAAGGGAAAACACGAAGGGAAAGCCTCGTTGGGCCGAGGTGAGCTCTGCTCCCACCTGGATGTGCTGGATGCCACCCATGTTCATCCAGGCCTGCGCCTGGTCCGGGTTGAGTTCTATCGCTGCTTGATAGCTCTAAAGGAATAAGAAATATCTCAGGTTAGGAAATGAGGACGACTCTTAACACAACTGGATTGCAGAAACCACTTTCTTCATACGTGAAGCTTTAGGGTTAATGCAATAAAACCAGTCACCGGTAGTCTACAGGAGCCCTAGTTTATGGGTATTATTTTTTCCAAGTTGATGACTCTAAAGTGGAGCAAGCGGCCATGTGTCATTTTCCTACAGAGCTAACACGTGGACCTAGCTGAAGGAGGCCGACCACAAATTCAGGTGATTTCTGTGACGGTGCATCATTCTCCCCTGACCTGCAAGAAAACTGTGTTTTTGTCCTTTTTCACGACAAATGCAATTGCTGAGAACCCTGGTGTAGTATTTCTCTTTGCAATATCACTGATCTGGTTATTCACCCCTGCTTAAACTCTTAAGAGATGTTCGTTACTCTTTTTACAAGGGGATAGTTTTATTTATTATAAAGTCTTTCTTTTGGTTTTTCTGCCGAGCGAAAAGGTTTCACATGTTTGAAGAGAGCTAGCTGTATGTTTTTAATATTATACATATTATCTTGCATCAAAGGTATGCTCACTGCTGTATCTCCAGAGTGGTCACCTTATATAAAGCCAAAGGCTCGGAGTGTTGCCTTCAATCACAAAGGTAAGTATCTCTGTGTATATGTTAATGTTCTTTGCAATTTTCCATGTCAAGAAGACAACCAAACAGATCACAGTAAATCCTTGCCCGCCATCCTTTGCTTCAGTTATAGGAGAAAGAAGCAAATGATAAGAAAGTATACTTTTAAATGTCTGCTACAGTGAACTGGAAGGGTGTATCGCTCAGATGAATATCTATCAGCACAGATGGGAACGTCGTGTACAAGAACCAGATTGAAATCCTGACTCCATCTCTTACCCTCTCTATGACCTTGAGCAAAATACATGACCTCTGGGATTCAGTTCTGGAAACTGAGAAGTGGTGACAAGGACCATGTCTTTCTTATATGACTGTTGTAAAGATTAAGTCCCCTAATACATGTGAATTAATACAGAGTTATGAACATAGTTAAGCTATTATTAACCAATACCCCTATTCCTATTCTTCCTTAATGTAGCCACTCTGTAATGATTATTTGATCTAGTTGGCGAAGCAACTAGAAAATACTGCTGTTTTCAATGCAACCCATCAAGATACAGGTAGATACACATACAGTAGAAATATTCATAATTAAATCCTTAATTAAAATTTCACATTAGTTAAAAATAATGTAAGAAAGGAGGTATTGAAAGCATCAAAAGATAGAGAAAAATCCACAGTTCCTGAAAGAAATGCTCACTGTTGCTCAAATGTCACAATTTCTCTTCCTATTTTAAAGGTTCACATGAGTTTCCCCAAATACCTTTATATTTTTATAAACAAATATTATCTTCTAAGCATATTTTAAAAGTCACTCACTTATTTATTTACCAAAATAATTATATCACTTGAGATTTTATTCTCCCCATAATATATATAGTGTAAATTTTGACTTCATTAATTCCAATTGGCTTTACCAGGTACAAGAATAAAGTATGGTATGTCTGTAACATTTCTATTTATGTTTGTAAATAACTTGATTTCAATCTATGAATACATTTTACTCCAAAGCTATAGATAGTGAACACCTGTAAAATGTAAGACACTGTTTTACAATAGAGAAAAAATTGGTCATACCCCACAAGGAAAGTCCAGTCTAAATGGGGGGAATAAAATGCAAGAATGCATGTGTGAGTGCACACACATGCACGCATACACACATATACGGGGGTGGAGTGGCACCTATCAATACAATGACATATATGACGCTTTCAAATGACTCAGACCGCAATGAACAGCCAATGGTTTTGAGGAATACAGAAGAAGCAAGGTCACTAGGAGTGAGGATAGTTAAGCTGAGGCAGGAGGACAAAGACTGTGTCCTGGCAGATGAGTGGGAATCTCATCCACAAGCAAGGATGTGTCCTCCTTGCTGAGGCAGGAGGACAAAGACTGTGTCCTGGCAGATGAGTGGGAATCTCATCCACAAGCAAGGAGTATTTGAAGGACATGCAGGAATGCCCAAAGCTATGTAGACACAAGTCCAGTTGGAATAGAGGGGTCTTGCGGGCAGAGTGAGAAAAGAGAGAAGACAAAATGTGAAACTCCTCAAACATTAAAGTGATCATTCAGAACCTAACGCAGAGGTGTTGTGTAACTCAGAAGAGTAAAAAGCCACGTGCCTGGTATTAAAAACTAAACATAACATTTTGTCAATGAGTGGGAAAGTTCACTCCAAAAGCATGACAATGATCTAAGATTTAACTGTATCTGCTCCATCATAGAGTGAAGGATTATTAATTTTAATTTATGAAAATAACATAATTTTATTAAGTGCTTATACCTCAAAAGCTTTGTCAAGAAGATTCTGCTCTCTTAGTTGGTTTCCTTTCGTGAAAAAAAGTTCAGATATGACTTTGGGGTCCTTTGGTTTCAGCTGGAGAGCTTTGTCTATGGCATCAAGTGCCTACAGCAATTGGAAATCAGGACAATAAACTCAGATTAGGTAAAACAAAACCAATTTAACTGATACAATTTCTACTTTTTGTTCCTATCTATTACTAGTATGGCGCATGACAATCACACTACATTCTTCCTTCTCTCTGATTTTCTCGTTGAGAATTAATGACTCTGACAAAATAATTTTCTTATACTCCACGTTTCCCATTTATAGATGAATGACAATAAAATGTCCCTGATCACATTACAGGGAGGTTGTATAATACAGTGGAATGAACTTAAGATTTGGGGGGGGTCACACATTTGCCCTGATCACGTGCCCATCTGGACTACTCCAACAGTCTCCTCTCAGGTCTGGGTGTTCCCACTGCCCCCAGCACCCACTCCTCCCTGGCAGTCAGAAAACCCTTCTCTCCTCAAAACCCCAAAGCTTCTCCAAGAATAAGGAGCAAAAACCTCTAGCCTGGCCTCAAGGGCCCAGCAAACTGTGCATGCGTCTCACACTATACCTCTGCTCCCTGCTGCCCTTCCTCCGGCAGGCCCTGCTACTGCTGCCACAGGGCTGGTGCACGCACTATTTCCCTGCCTGCAATTCTCTTTGGTGCCTCCTCTAATGGTCCCTCTTCCTCATCTAGCTCTTACCTCCACATCACTCCACAGGGAAACCCGACCTTCCTGCCTTGTCAGTTCTCCTGATCGTATGCTTTGAGGGACCTGTGGCTGTTCCTGATATCACTGGGCACAGCTATAATTCTACATTTGCTTGGTGACCACTTGTTTAATCTCTGTCTCCTTCACTGCAAACTCCATGAGGACAAGGGCAGTGACTTTTTGTTTTTCTCATCCCACTTAATTCCTGGTGTCTGCCCCAGTGTTTGAGGTACAGCGGGCATTCAATAAACATTTTGTTGAGTCAGTTCATGAATTTACTGGTTATATGACTTTTAAAATGGAGATGGTAACAGTTGCAACAATGCATCACTAACCTGTCTTATAAGGTTATTACAAGGATTATAGGAAACAGTAGATTAGAAGGAATACGGGGGATGATGAAGCGTTCAAATGTTACCCTTCATCTTTATTGAGTTAGCTGAAGATGAACTAAGACAATGCCACATAAAATCTCTAGACCAAGGGTGAGCCAGGAAAATATCACTTCAAGGGGATACTTAGACGTTAAAGGGATATTTATGAAAAGCTTCCATTTGATAGGATATGCCAACTGCTATTGAAAACTTCTCAGCTCTATAAACGTGCAAACTGGAGAATCACTTAGGAACACACTGTTTTCTACCCACGAATGCAATTTACTCCAAACCGGGTCCCCCCTACCTTGTCGTGGTGCTCCTGCTTGCTGTAGATTGCTGACAACAGGCGATAGCATTCAAGGCACCCAGTCTCTTCTGACGCAATGTGGTTGGTCATCTTTTCTGCTTCTTTTGTCTGACCCATCACGGCTAAAACCTGAGCCTGCAAAACCACATGGACTGGGGCTTAGCACACACTTTGTTATCACCTCATCAAAGAAAGCATCCCTGAATAGAGGTGCAGAGGAAATGCTCCTTACATCTAGTTAGCCCTTCACAGAGAAGGGTGAATGGCCGCCTTCGATAGGTTTTAATTTTTTCCTGTTTATTTATTTGTTTAGATATGTGCATGCATTTGTGTGTACATGACTTGAACATCCAAGATAGCTGATGAAATGGCTTGTGCTTTTTGAAAAAAATGAGTATGTCAGAAGAGAAATAATCTCTGATTCAACAGAACACTGCATTTGTAATCAGATGAGTTTGATTTCTTATACATCTAGGGAAAAGGAAGAGTAAAGTTCTAGACATCGAAATGAAAATATTGTTGAAATGAATGCTAATTTTCCTGTGTTTGATGATGGTACCATGGTTATATTAGAGATTGTCTTTCTTCTTGGCAACTATGTGCTAAATAGAGTCCAGAGATCAAGGGATAGGATATCCCTTGGTTCAGGGGAAAAAAAAAAAAAACCACCCCACACGTACTAATAATAGTTACCCTTATACTCGAGTATAAGCCAAGTTTTATCGGCCCAAAATGTGTGCCGAGTTCGGGTTTTTTGGCACAAATTTTGTGCCGAAAGAACTCAGCTTATACTCGAGTATATGTGGTATATGCATACATACATTTCTAAATATGGACATATATCCATATTTGTATATACATCCACATACGAAGGAGTGATAAATGCATCAAAATGTTAAAAAAAATTGATGAATCTATGTTAAAGGGTATATGGGAGTTTTCTTCTTTTTTTTTTTTTTAAACTATTCTGGCAACTTTTTTTGAAATTATTTCAAAATAACAACAGTATTTTTTTTTTTCTTAAAACAGTCTTACTATGTTGCCCTCAGTAGAGTGCCATGGTGTCACAGCTCATAGCCGCCTCAAACTCTTGGGCTTAAGTGATCACCCCACTAGCTTCAGCCCAAGTAGCTGGGACTACAGGAGCCCACCACAATGCCCAGCTATTTTTGTTGTTGTTGTTGTTGTAGTTGATTGTTGTTTTTAGCAGGCCCTAAAGCCCTGGTGTATGTGGCTGGCGCAGTAACCACTCAGCTACAGGCGCCGAGCTGACAATGGTATTTTTTGCGTGCACATCTTTGGTGAACGGTTCTAACACTGGCGATGTGAATATTCGCACAGAGGGTATATTAGCTTACAGCATGCTCGCTCCCATTTGTGGCTCGGCCTCTGCAACTCTCTGCAGCTCATGCTGTGTGGCCAGCATCCCATTCTTTCACCTTTCTACTCACCAGGGCCAGGCGGAGCTCCCTCTGAGAAGGCTGGAGTGCTGCGGCTTCCTGGTAAATCTGCAAAGCTTCTTCATGTCGGCCAGTGTTGTAATACAGTGCTCCCAGAGGCGACAGGATCTCAGCTGTGCGGGCCACCTGTAGGGCGCTGAGTTTGGAGAGAGGCTAAGTGACACTTTTTGTCTTCACACAATAATCAAGTAAATGAGATGAAAGCTATGTTGATTGGTTTGATGTAACCAGGTCAGATTGTATAAAAAAAAAATCAACACATTGTACCCCACATATGCATAAGTGTATTCATGATCTATGTGTATTTGACTTAATAAAAATAAATAAATCCATGGGTGCATTTCGAAATGTTCTATGCTTAGACTTAGGGAGGACTGTCCATGATTTGGAACTCTGCTCTCACCTGGGCTTTGTTTTTATATCAAAAAGTTTTAAAAAGAATCTTGATACCACCCTCTAAACATAAGAAGGTCTCTAGTGACCTATTAATAATACCCAAAGGGTCTTTCCCATTAAAGGTGATAGAAGTGTTATGATATATTTACAATGCTTCATATATTACCGTTCTTGAAATTGCTGTTTGTGGTTTGGCATGCAGTCCATTGCTTTAGGAAAGATGGGCTAACTAAAGTGGGAATTAAATTCCAAATTTGCTTTCACCATGGGCTGACCAGCAAAAAAAAAAAGTCATTAACTGGGACACCATGTATATGGTTGTACTGTTCTCTTTAGAAATAAGGATCTGTATCACCTGAATTGGCAAAATTTGTTAGCATTCTGAGAGTGCATCTGTTCTAACTCACTAAAAGTTGACGGGCAATTGCTGAGCTCCCTGGACAACTTACAAATGAAGAAAAGGAACTTTACCGTTTGTACCATTCTTCAGCCATGCTGTTCTCTCCCAGTGACCTGTAGAGTCTACCCAGGTTCACCATGGCCACATGATGACTTGGGCTAAGTTTGATGGCTTCTTGGTAATGGGTCACTGCCTTCTCTGGAAAGCCTGGAACCAGTGATGGGTAGGTAAGAGGAGAATATGTCATCTTATAAAATGCATGAGCTCCTTGGTTTCTCTTCTGACTTATAATTCTTCCTCATCATTATAGAGTCACACCATCAATTATTCATTTTGAAAACTAACTTGCATTTCTCATCTCATCCTTGCCATTGCCTAACTTTGAACTATTTCACCATTCATTCACATTTCTAAAAAATTAAGAATAAAAATGCCATGAAACTAAAACCTTTTCCTTTTATTACATGTATTATTTCAGCCTCTGATCATTACTCTTGCTAATATAATGTTTTCAGATTATCACTGACTGTTATTTATTCAACATATGTTTTCAACTCAGTAGATAAAAAATAGGCGAGGCTATTACAGAAACAGAACGGTCCAGAAGCAATTTCTATGGGTCTGTCTCAACCATATTGCTACACAGTAATTGGGGCACTGCTTTAAACAAGTATATATCAGCTCTGTCTTGAAAATTTCTTTTTAAATCATACCTTTTAGTTTAAATGGCATGTAATGGAACTTTAAATATAATAATAATGCTACCTTGTATTTGCCCAATACATTATATATTTTAAATTATATGACCTTTGCAGATATTTTGATACTATTTATCCGCCTTTTGATGCTATTTAGCTGTGTCTTGGCATTTCAGAGATTAAAATACACATACACACACAAAATGACCACTTTACAGATAGCAAAGATCCCAGGGCAAGTAAGGATAAAGGCAAGAACTAGAATCAGGTCTCTTTAGTCTGAAAAGGTTGTCCAAAGAAGCTTGCTAGTGAAACTTTAAGTGACTGAACTTTAGAACAGTATGAATTTCTAAATAGAACAAAAGGTTTATGAGCAGCACAGAAACCTTCTCAAGCATACCTGCTTTGAATGTAAGTTTGACTAGGAGGTACCATAAGAGACTCAAGGTCGTACATGGCCAGTGGGTGGTGGCTGTCGGGTATAGGGGTGTAGGGTAGCATTGTTCATGGTTAAAGGAAAAGGAAGTGGGTTAGACCAGCCAACTGGAGGTCTCTTCTGGTTTTAATCCTTATGACAATTTATTATTATGTGACTAATGAGCCAGCAGGTGGCACCCCACACCAATTTTACACACATCAAAATAAAGGAAGTTTCCTAGGCATATCAGAATGTAAATTTAGTCTATAAAACAGAAGAGCTTCAAATAGCTCAGAAAATAAAAACCCAGAAAACAAAAACTCTTTCAAGCATTTCATACTGAAAAATAATTAAAACTGAATCTTACTGCAGGGCAGCTAGTCTAATAGTCAACAAGAACAAAGTGGTGCTTTTGCATTCAATTCAAATATAATTTCATTACTTATAAGTATTCACCGCATGCCCACAGTATATGGGGCTCGGCACAAATCATAAAGAAAATAGAATCCCAGCCCAATAATGTTGTGCATTAAGTAAGATGAAGTAAGCATATTTTATGAGCACCTGTCATATAGGAGTGCTGTATCAATTTTAATAATGCAGTTTCTGTAATGTGTGTCAAAGAAGGAACAATGAAACAATTCTGGACACTTTTTTAAAAGTCAGTTATAGAGAAGTATTTGCCATCTGCCAGTAACGAGATTCAGAAGCAGGTTCTGCATCATTGCAGGGGAACATTTCATCATCATAGATTTATAAATATGTATAACGCGATACTCAGAGAAGACTGGGACTCATTAAAACATCAAGGCTACTTCCTGCCACCTGGGGAGTTTTCCTTAGAGACATGATTATAAGAAGCAGGCAGATTTTACGGAACTGAGCATGAAGATTTAGGAAAATGACGGCCCCAAGGTACAATGACTGTCAACAAACAGTGTGAGCTCCCCGCCAAGCCCAGTGAATTTTACTTCTTACTTGCCTTCCATTTTGCTTGATAAACAGGATTGTCTAATCTCAACAGAGCAGTTTCTCTTTAACTTCACTCACCAGAATCAACTAAGAAAACTCCATAGTTGTTGTGTAAATCTGAGCTGTCTGGACAGTTCTTTATTCCAGCCTGGTATATTTCTTCTGCTTCCTTAAATCTCTCCTTCAAAAAAGAATTTTAACAAGTGAGAAAGTTTTAAAAAATCAACAGTAAACTGAATATTAGAAGCAAGAAAAGCAGAAAAAAATTACTACGCACATACCATACAACAGGCACTGAGATAAAGCACTATTTACTCGGCCTGATCAAAGTTGGTATATACTGTGCACGGATACTTACAATTCATATCTGCGTCTGGTTCCTTTAGGGCAAACGAGATGACGTTTATTAATGGGTATCTGGAAAGATGAGGACCTGTACAACATACCTTCCTGTTGAAAAAGGCCTGAAAATAGTTGTTTGAATGAGATGCCCTTCAGCCCAGGACTTGCCAAATGAAAACAGGTGATAGAAAATGGTGGAATGATTTTAGAGGTGGCAATACGGGGGGTTGTTCGACAGGTGTGTTTGCAGTGATGGCATTCTTTTTATCTACACTGTAGGGTTTGTTTGGGGAGTTATTTGAGGAAGTAGGGATGGAAGGTTGATGTAATTGATGGAGAGGGCTATCCCTTATCCCATCCATACCTGAAGTATTTCTCAGCCCACCAAACTGTTTGCTACTTTCCATATTCATCTGAGCTGTTGAGGATTACATGTCCCCTCAAATGTGTACCTCCCACCTGCATGGCGAGGTCCAGATCAATTGCCACATATCCAATGGACCATTTTGTAATTGCCCTTGCGTTGCACTCGTGTAAAGATTCACTTTAACACCCTTTAATAATTCAGAATGACCCTTTCAGTACATTTGTTACAATTATCTCAGACTCTCATGTCACACTTCCTTTTACAATATAGGTAACCACACCTATGGAGCATATTGCAAGGGTACAAGTCAAATCTATCAAGTGTAGAACATAAATGTCTTTACACGATAAACAAGTAAATGAGGTGAAAGCTATATTAATTAGTTTGATGTAAGCACGTCAAATTGTATAAAAAACAACATATTGTACCCGCATATGCATAAATGTATTCCTGATTTGTGTGTATATGACTTAAGAGAAAAAAAAAGTAAAAAAAAAAAAAAAATACAGCAGGTAAAATCTGATCAATTAATCAAAGCTTCCCAGGTTCTATTCACAAGTAAACAATTTCATCCTTTCCTAGTACTGCACTAAAGTCAGGTAAATGGAAATGATTTGGCATAAAGTAAAAAATAACTTAAAAAAAAAAAAGTTCCAAGTGGGGGCACTTCCTGAAACTTTATCTCAAGTTACTACTATGACTGAGCATTCAACCAGACACAATAAAGTGGAATTTAGGGCAACAACTGTCTGTGACATGATACCTCAAGCTTGTGAATGAAAATGTGGGAGATACATTGAGTGCTGAAAGTAAGCTAGGAAGCTGGAATCTGATTTTACCCAGAAAGGTAACAGATGCTTAACCCTCTGTAAAATGACCAGTGCCATCTTTCTGTATTCAGACGTTTAAATATCGTGAGCGAACAAAGTATGGTTTAAATTTGGCAAATTTCACTTACTTGAATTACAAATCCATAGTGCAACAAAAATGGAAACCCATGTTACTACAAATATGTTTTTTAATTGCTAAATTGAACAAATTGTTACACTCCAAAATGTTAAAGATAAATAAAAAAACTCAAAATATTTCCTTTTACTCTCTTGAGAAGAGAAGCTTTATGAAAGTATCACCCATAAAAGCTTTAAGTATACGTGTGTGTGTATTGAACAAAGACAGAACACGAATCATATAACCCTCCAATAAAACTAATATTTAGAGAGTACTACTGGGTATTTGTACATACATCCACTCACTCACACGCCTTCACAGCCATGGCTACAGGAAATACGGCACGATGATTAGGAATTGGGACCCAATGCTTGACTTAGGGATTCAAGTCCCAGCCCCACCACTCACCTGCCCATGTTGCTTTTCTTACGCTTTATGCACCCTGACTATAAATCAGGGATAAAAATAGAATGTATCTCATAGGGTCATTATGAGGATTAAATGGATCTACAGCATGTGTAACACTTAGCACAATGCTAGGCACACAGTCAGTACTGTATCATGTCAACCTGCACCCTCATTATTATTACTAGGAGTACATGTACTATCAGTGTTAGTATTACTCTTTAAATCTCTGAGAGACAGATGCCAGAGACACAGAGAGGAATAAAACATAATCCCTCCATTTAAGGTGCTCTAAGACTAGTGAGCTAACACATACAGCCCAATGTGGTCAGTGTGTTAAAGAGCTAAGTACAGTATACTCTTGAACCCTGGTGATTGAGAGTGGTTTCTGTGGCTACTCAGACATCATGACCACGTCTGAGTGACATTTTATTCGACAATTTCAAGTTCCTCTTCAAGTAACTCTGTATGAGAAATAACTAACTTACTCAGGTGTTTTCTATTTTACTTTTTCTTAATCACCTTCTGATATAAAAATCATAAATACTTGCTGTCTTAGAGAAAACCAGAGAAAGAATAGCCAGAATAATTCTTAACTCGGTAATCAGTTCCTGAAAATCCTGAGTTGCCTATGGTACCATTTGACTAGTGTTACTGTTAACACTGCCATCTTTGTTTCTTTAAAAGATCCAGTTTTCTATTTTACACGGAACTTTGAATAAAAGTGTTCAGTGGTATTTCTAGAAATAAACGAAGATGACTCTGTCAAAAAAAGAAACATTTAAGCGTTTGGATAGCCATCTAGCTATCCATTCCTCAACAAATATTTCATAAACACCATCATTAAAAGAAAAACTTCAGACAAATTAAATTTAACAGAGTTCAACTGAGCAAAGAACAATTCACTAACTGGGCAGCTCCTAGAACCAGAATAGGTTCAAAAAGACTGCTGCTACCACATGGTCGGAAAAGATTTATGGGCAAAAAAAAAAAAAAAAAGAAAGTGAGCATAGAAAATACAAGTTTGGGGCAGAAACAGCTGAACTGGTTTTTACTTAAGTGAGGATGTGATCAACATTTAGGGCTTTAAAGCAACTTTCAGTTATCATTATCTTGGAGTTCTGAACCCAGTATGTCATTTATTGGTTTTGGTTTCTTTATGGTGACACCTGTATTTGAGTTTCTGTCATTTCAGTTGAAGAGAGACCATTTGACATTTTATGGATTGCTGTATGCAAACATTTAAAACTTTTGAGAGACTAGAGTGCACCAGGGAGAATACTGTGATTAGAAGGAGAATAATATCAAGAGTTTGGAGAACTCCTTAGTTAGGGTCTCCATAAAACAAACCAACTAAAATCAAATATTAGTTCAAACAATGAGCCAGATAAAGTCTACTCACTGTAGCCAAATAGTCTCTCTATTAACTTCCTATGGCTGAATCTCCCTTATACTCAATGCATTTATGTATTTGTGACAAAGAGTAACTGTAACTGTACAGATGTTTTCCTGTTTAGCCAGTAGGTAATCTAGAGTAATTTTATTATCTAGCACAAGTTTAACAAGCGAATTTAAAAAGGTCTGTTCTGTAATCATAGTCTTTGTAGTAGAATCTGTTCATCAGTTTTGGGAATTCTTACCTAGTCCAAATGATATGATCTTAAGTTATCAGAAACCTATATTCAAGAATGTTTATCAGGATACTTTCCAATCTTTCTGTGAGCTTCCCTGAAGACACAACACTGTAGGATTTTACTTGCTTATAAAAAGCATTTAGAAAATGTATCAGAATTAAGCAATTACCTATGGCAAAGACTTAACATGGTCACGGTTAACAAGGATATTTGGTTGTTTCTGTGGTCTATAATAAGTTATCATGATAACCATAATTATGACTGATACAGTACCAATACATATCAGGATTTTAGAAATCTCACACGATTTGGAACATCTGTTAACAACATATCCATAAAAACATAACTAGAAAGTTAAACTTCGCTTTTTATTCGACAATACTTCTCACATAACTTAACAAATAAACCAGTTTCTTATCTTTCTTTTAGACGTTGAAGCAGCCCCCTGTAGCATATGAACCTTCGTCTGAGGTCAAAGACTTAAGTTTAAATTTGAAATGTGATTTTGAGAAGTCTGTCAAAGATGTCAAAGGTTTCAAAACTATCAAAATAGAGGATGACCGGTCACTATAAGGTAATTTGGCCAAAGTGGTAATTAAAAGGTTTTAAAAAGCAAAAGCCTTTATTCCCTGGTAGAGGGGAGACTCATGAGAAAGAACTTGTCTGAAACTATACTTAACACCACAGGGGTGCCATGTAGGCAGCAGAAAAGAGGACAGTGAAGGAGAGCCACGATCCCAACGTTGACAGATAATTGAGTAGAATTCAGACAAGGAGGCAACATTGGAGCCTGTCAGTGCCCAGGGAGAGGAAGCACAAGGTACTTGGGAGGCAGCCAAGAGTGGCACCTAGACCTTGGGGCACATGAATACTCCACACCTGTCACATTCCAAAATCCCCGAGGACATTGGTTACTCTTAAATTCAGCAGCTGTGTAACCAGTATGTGCTTGAAAAAAAATCTGTGGCTACTTGAGACCTGACAAACATCTTTATATCCAAACCAGGTGAGTTGAAGGTGTTTTTCCTGAAAGGAATAAAATTAATGCCCTCACAGTCTCACTTGCTGAAGTCAAATACAACAGTAAATAACATTTTTAATGCGTAATTACTGTTTTGTGTGATCTGATTTTACTGTTTCTTACTTTCTTGCTGCTCCAAAATAAGCAAAGAGGTTAATTTTTTCATCTAGGAGCCCTCTCTTTCATTTTTGGGTCTATGAGCTAAGTTTCCACTGGATGCAATTTTCAAAATCCAGAGAGGAAATGAGATTTAAAAGATCATGCATGCGAAGAGCAAGTAACCCAGCCCTGTAGCCCTGACGGCAGTTTCGAGGCTCTGTGACTATGTCTTCAATATCTATCTTCCCCCCCCCCCTTGACTCTCATTTTCAAGGAATGATTAACGCCAACTATGAAAAAATAAAGGAGAACCAGCACTACAAAAGAAAAATACCATATAGGTGCTTAACATAAATTCTACCGTCTCCAGAAGGGCAAGGCATTTATCTTAAATAGCAGTGTTGCTGAATCCCTGAAGCTCAATTTCAAGTCTTCCTTTCCATTTACCTCATCTGGCTGGAAGTCTTGAACTAAAGCATGATCCTTCCCAGTCTCCACGGACTTGTGACTTCCAGAGGAAATGAATCTAAGCTATTTACAGGACAACGTTAATTAAAAATATTTGTGACCCAGAGAATGGTTCTGACAGATAATATAGTCCGCTGTTTACCAGGGTCCCCAGTGAACTGCGGCCTCAGCGTGAAATTGGCCTTCGAGGGCAGTGGTTAAAAATGGGCAGCAGGCAGCCATGGGCTCCTCTCCAAGACTCAAAGCATTTTCAGTGGGGTGGAAATAAAACTGGCCTTGGGGGAGAGATAAAATGTAGTCACATCCCCACTTTCATATGCTGTAATCACCTCAAAAGGCACACTTTTGGCCTCAAGAAAGGAAAAGTGAAAAATAGATGTCTTGAAAAAGGACCCTTGACTGTAATTTACTCTCTTGGGCCAATCGATGGGTTTGGAAAACTTTCTTTACAGCTCAGGTTGCAGCAACCTAAAGGACAGATGATCACTGGCTTAATGTAGCAATTCTCAAGCTTGTTAATTTTAGGACCCCTCTTAATATGAGGGTACAAATGATTGAGTTACATTATTTGCATTTGTTAGGTAAAGTTCAAGTTGTAGTTGAGCCCTTTACCCTGGGTGTGCTGTATGCCCTTCCACTGTGCCCGTTAGGTGAGAGTTTATCAATGTGCCTCTCTTCTCCCCTCTCCCTTTCCCCTCCTTTCTACTTGGGTTTAATTGTATTTCTTTTTCTTGTGATGGTGGTTATCTTGGTCTCATATTAGAATTGAGTACATTGGATACTTGCTCTTCCATTTTCGTGATACTTTACTAAGAAGAATGTTCTTCAGCTCTGTCCAGGTAAATACAAATTTTGAACTCTACAAATTACTGAGAATCCTAAAGAGCTTTCGTTTCTGTGAGCTGTATCTATCAATATTTACCACATTCAGAAAAGAAGCTGAGAACTCTTCTAAAATATTTATCACCTTATTTAAAATAGTAATAAACTCAGCTGTAAATAACATATTTCTATGAAACATAATTATTCTTCAAAGTGAAAAACGTTGTGAGAATAGTGGCCCTAATTTATATTTTTATAGATCTCTTTAATGTCTGATTTAATAGGAGATACTGGGATTCGCCTATCTACTTTTGTGCTCAATTTGTTTTTAATGGGATCTTTTCGTTGGTATGTGTAAAGAAAACCTGGCCTCACACAGACATTTAGTTGGAAAAGGTGGGAGTATTTCAAAAGCCTTTTCATAATTATGGATACATCATGTAGCCCCTAGAAAATTATTCTACATTTATAACAGCATGAGAGTGAAAAAGGCAAATTACTCATTAGTATTATTAGGAAAACTGTGTAGACCTTCATGGACTCAAGGGGTCCTCAGTCGAGACTTTGTGAATGGACAGTTGGCTTAGCGAATCGCCCCTAACAATGTGTATGTGCTGTATGGACCGTGTAGAGGATGGTCTTCATTACAAAGTGGAGAAGAAGCAATAGAAAAAAAAGTTGTCCTCATGCACCAACATCAAGGTCAAATGCCCAAACGACTTTCTAGAAGTACACTTTCACTTTTATCCATAAGCATGGGGAGTCATAAGGTATCTTCCTGCCTGACTTTGTTTATTATTGCAAACCCAGGAAGATAAGGACTGACAGATCTTTAAACTCAAGTCAATGACTTCTCAAAGAAACTATTCAAGACACAGGAGCTCAAAAGATAGAAGAGAGATGGCTGCTTTCTCACCTTCTTTGCTTTTATTTTCTTTGCAAGACAGTTCCTCCATCCCTAAGTCATCAACATAAATATTTATAAGAAACATGCTATCAATATTTGATGTTTAATACTCTTTCACATCCAACTGAAACAAATCAATTAACTTGGTATTCCTTCCCACCCAGAAAATGGTAGGTAGTTTCTAATTCTGGATTTGCTCATCTCCCAGGAGTGTGTGGTCAACACCACTCTGTGACAGTGTAAGCAAAAGAGAAATAAATACTTTAAAGACAGAATGCCATGAATAGTTTTAAAAAATGCTAAAGAAAAAAAGTAGGCAACTGTGAAGGTACAATGTGGTCATAGGACCAGGAAAAGGGGGGAAACCACATTTGCATATAACTGTGGGGTCCTGCTTCTCTAGACTTTTCTTAAGCCATTCTGCTTTGTTCTCTACTATATCGCTGGGTACATGACTTTCCTTCTATCAGAGGAAAGTTTTTTCCTTATTTTTTTCTGGCCAGAAAGATTTTCCTTTCATTTTTATCTACTTGGTATCTGTGAGTTTTTCAGGTGTCAGATTATATTTCACCCTTTAGCAATCACCCTGCTCCCCACACTCCTCTTTCCCACATTAAGTTAGGTCTGCTTGACATCCCCACTGGTACTTTCACTTTGTCCATGTGTCAGACTCCTGTTAAATATCAAGAGAAGTGATGTACATCTTTGCTTGGGGACAGCCTCCCCTTCTAACCTACACTCCGTGAGGGTAAGGCACATACCTTGCTACACCAACAATTTGTGGTGCTTGGTGGTATTACAAAAATGCTCAACAAATACGTGTTAAGTAATTTTTTTTCTTTTTTGAGATAAGAGTCTCACTCTGTGGCCTGCGTAGAGTGCTGTGACATCATCACAGCTCACAGCAACCTCAAACTCTTGGGCTCAACCTGCCTCAGCCTTCTAAGTAGCTGAGACTACAGGTGCCCACCATAGTACCCAGCTAGTTTTTCTATTTTAGGTAGAGATAGGGTCTTGCTTTTGCTCAGGCTGGTCTTGAACTCCTCAGCTCAGGCAATCCATCTGCCTCAGCCTCCCAGAATGCTAAGATTATAGGCATGAACTGCTACACTCATCCCCAAATAATTAAATCAATGAATTTTTACATCAGTCTCTAGTTCCAAGTTGATTTAGCCACATAGGAAGTGGTAGGCATGCCTGAATCTACCCAAAAGATGGCATTTATTGAAGGAGACAACTGACTCGGAGCCTCCAATTTTATCTATAGTTCTAAGTTATATTTTATTATTCCAATTTTCTTTATACTCTTATATTAGATGAAGTCATAACTCAAAACACATGAAAGAAGAATATTTTATTTTAAGTGTTGTCATATTAATTGAGTTTTTCAACAGGCTATAAACCTGGGGCCAGTAATAATTTGTAGTGGCCAGAGTCATAAACAATGTTAATTTTATTTCCTCTCCTGTTACTGTAATGCAAAGCTATATAATCTAGGCAAGAATAGGCTGGTTAACAATGATTGTGGGCTTATAAATGTTTACAGTCCTATCTGTGAAGCTGGAATACAGCCAGTTCTGAATGCTAATACAGAACCAGGGAAGGAAAGCAACCCTGAGACCACCCCAGCTTTGGAGCTAAGAGATGATTTCCTCTTCTCAGTGTTTGTGACTTGTTTGCTGCAGTAGACAAAGAGGGGCATGAGTCTTCTTGGGGATATTTTTCTGTATCTAACTCCTATGACAACTCATCCTCCTGGGCTCCCTCTATCACTTCTTTTCTTCCTGTCTGCCCCTTCTATACTCAACCTCATTAACTAAGTCCATCACTAGTCTGTTCATGGGACCCCAGTGTCACACTGTGAAAGGGCAGTGGGTGAGCACAGACCAGCATTTGGTTTTGGCCTGTCACTGGTTATTTGTATTTCCTCATCCCCCCCCCCCCCTTATACCATTCTTTATTTCCCCCTAAACCAAAGTAACTGCTCATAATATGGTTTTATTCACTTCAAGTCCTAACTCTGTCCTTCTAGCCCTGATCTCACTTGCTGTCATCTGCCCATAGGCCATTTTCATTTAAATATTCCACTAACATTCAGGCTTAAAGGTTGTACACTGCTGGTGGCAGAGGGATTGATACTGCCCTTTTGGAAAACAATGTCTCAAAGGTCATGAAATATGTTAATATCGTTTGACATGGAAATTCTACTTTTAGGAATGTTATCATTGGGAAATGATTCTAAATATTGTTTTAAAGAAAGCCCCCAAGAAATTTATTGACTGCCACAAAATGAAAAAAAAAAAAATCAAAATGATTCAATAGTTAGTTGAGATATCATTATGTAACTTATACTGTATCATTTTAATAAACCAGTAAACAGTCCATAAAATGGTATTTATTATGGCCACTTAGCGCTATGAGAAAACATATACTATTATGTGTAATTTCATTATGGCTGAAAAGACCAGGATATAAACTCCAGGTAAACTTTTATGGAAACAACATCAATATATCAAAAAGACCCACATGATATTAAAAATAGTTTTTGTTGTTTCTAGATGTTGTAGTTGTGTGGGTAAACGGTATATTTTATTTTCTCTGGTTTTTCACATTTTCCATTCATTATATATCTGTGTTACTTAACTGGGAAAAATGTTGAATCTGATCTTATTCCTTTCCTAAAATCTTGCTTCTCCCTGACTTCCCAATGGCTGCCAGTGGCCATGAATCGTCTTAGTCCTGTAAGTGCTCTGCCCTGAAGTCCTTAATTTTCTCTTTTTCTTTTCATCCTTTGCATATTGACAGTCACTAAGTATGAAGGCAATCTCTTCCCACAATAGTAGGATATCCATTTGCTCACTTTCTCCCTCTCAACTGCTCACACCAGAAGGCATCTTCTAAAAAGGCTCCTCTAAAATGCCACATATATTTCCACAAGATTTTCTTCCTCACATGTTTAAAACCTTTTCCTCCCTTTGCCTCCCACTAGCTATCAATTTCAACCTTGGGCTCCATTAGGTGCCCTAATAAGCTCCATCATATGATTTCTTTTCAACTTATTAATCTATTTTTCAAATTTCTAAATACTCCACTTTACTCAAACAGACAAACCTGCCTCCTTCAGGTTCCAACAGAGTAAAGAACACAATATTCATTCCAGAAAAATCCTGTAAGAGATGATTACACTCATGGTTCTGTGGGCACTGAGGACAGGACGTGGTGTCCACAGGCAGCAGGATGCTCACAGTGAGAGCAACGCAGCCCGGACGCACCTTGCTTCCATCTCTGAAGGACTCACAACCTTGTATCATGGGAAGGACTTCAGCAGGTGTCTAAGTGTCCCAAAACATCTCGTGGACAAGACTGAGAAAGGTGAGTTAGATGATAACATAATCTGATATATTCATGGATTGTTGAATAACTTGACCCAAAGAGTCTTGAGTAAGGTAAAAGTCAACTTGGCGAGAAGGTGCTAGTGTTAGAGCTTCCTGTCTGCTACTGATCTCTGTAACTTTTTTTTAAATCCGTGACAATAAACTAGTTATTTAACCAGAAGCTAGTCTTGTCAAATCTGCCAACTGAAACAGCTGGAAAAGATAGTTAAAATAGTACATGGCAGAAGAAGAAAAGATTAAAAGTTTTACAAAAACTGAAATTTCAGGCTGGTACAATAATCTTGAAATAAACACAGAATGAACCATTTGTCCAGATTCTGAAAAGCTGCCTACAAAGTGAGTGATGTCAGCTGCGTACAGGGACGAGGTTTTAGCATGAGATTGTTCCATGACCAGCTAGCTGTGCACGTGGACAGATGGTGACAATGGAATCTGACCTGCTTAAATTAGGGGATGGCTTCATGACGTGTTACATACGGGCTGACCAAGGTTTGTAAACATTGCTCCAGGGGGTTGAAATGCTAGGATGTGGTTAAATAAAGTGGTGTCATGAAGAAATAAACTCATTTGCTACCAGAGAATGTTAAGGTGTATTTTTCTCCAACAGTTCATGACTTGCTTGTGCGTTTAAAGTGTTCCTTTATTACTAAAGAATTTAAAACATGAAGATAAGATTTGAAAGCCAGGGAGGGGAAGGCCATCCTGAGCTATGCCCAACAGCTGCTCCATCTCTTTCATGCTACAAGCAACCACCCAAAGGGGCAGGAGATTGAACCTTTTGGTTTTCCAATTACATTCTTTGATCTCACAGCATTTGACATTTACATCTAGAATAGGAAAGACTGCTAAAAGGTGTGACCTTGATATGTAAGAGAAGATCATGGTCCTGGTCCTAATTTGTTTTTCTGAAAAATTATTCAAAACTTCAACTGTAAGTTCATAGCACATTGCCATTGCAGTTCATAAAAAGTAAATTTATCAAGTAACCGAGTTTAAAAATAAATCACCGGATGCATCTTCAACATGACTGAGGAAAAACTATATATGGTGTCCGTTTTAAACTTCCACCTGCTATGAAATTTGGTCACAGTAGGGCTGAATGCAAAGATGCTACAGAATGGACTAAGACTCGTTTCAAGGCCATTAAAAATCTTGATCATTTTTCAAATAGTAACTCATCATGAATTCAGATGAATAAAACAAACAGCCTTTCTCATGGAGTCGGATATTCTAGTGGTGGTAGAAAGACCACAAACAAATGTTGATGGTGATAAATTCTATGGAAAAGATGAAGGCAGGACACGGTGATACAGAACATGCCAGGCAGTGGGAGGCCACTGTCTGCAAAGGGTCATCGCTGGAGACCTCTCTGTTATGGTAACATCTGAGCAGAAAGCAGCATGTGACATGACCAAGAATCTCTAAGGTATCTGGGAGAGAAGGGCTGCAGGAACAGCTGGTCAAAGGCTCCAAGAGAGAAGTCTGCCTGGTATGTCTCAGTAACTGCACAGCTGCCAGGCAGCGGCAGGCCAGGGTCTGATGAAAATGAAGGAGCCAGGGTGGGGTGAGGCAATGCAATTCTGATGGACAGAGCCAATCCTTTCTTCAGAAAACCTACTGTGCCTGCTTCAGCATAAGCCCACCAGCAGAGGACTGCCAGTGTATACCAGGGAACACAGCCATGATCATTTTAGCTTACATGATGTCCTAAAACACACATTTAGGGGTTTTTGTCTGAAGCCCACTTAAACAACATGGGGGATTAGACAAGTGCTTTTGTCTAAAGCCCACTCATATTGCACAGAGAATTAGAGCAAGAAAACTAGATTTATAATTTCTGTCACATAAATATTCATAGAATGTCCTAATTTTGCTTCTTGATGAAACCTCCAAAGTTTTTTTTTAATGCAAATTGCTCCTTATATAACTGACATGCAGTGTCGAATTATTTATTACCTTGAAGCTAAGTGAAGGCTGCAGGGCATCTTGCAAAGATGTTGAGTTTGATTTTAAAGATAGTCTGGCAATTCTGTAATAGCAGAATCTAGTGCCTATCAAGGGCACTTCTGTGTGTCAACACAACTTACACTATAAATTTAGAGAGAAGACAACTTAGATCTGTTCTCCCATAGCAGGGGAGCGTGCATCCAGGACTCTGAACAATGGCCCTCAGTCACTTAGACACAAATGAAAAGAAGGACCATATTTAAAACCCATGTCTGTGTCATGCTATAAGAAACTTTCTCTTGGAACCCATCCTATAAGCCTCTGTCATATTCTAACAGGTATTCATTAAGATGGGATCTACAGGATTATCAGTAATTGGCCCCATGTTGAGTTCAAAGATCTTAGTCAATTAGTAATTCCCTAGAAAAATATCACAAGTAAGTAGTAATAAAAACAACAAGTATTATGTATTGTTCTTGACAGATTTTGTCCCAAAGTGATAGGGACCACATCAGTTGCGAAAATTGGACCATCTTTTTCTAAAAGGCCACCAATCGTACAGAGTATATTGGATTGAGGAAACTAGGCTGCTTGTAATTTCAGTTGAAAAGGAAACCGACAGACAGATGAGCGGTCCACTAGGAGCTTACAAATTAAATCGTCAGTACCTAATCAATTAGTGCAACATTAATTTGTATACACAACAGTAACATTAAAAAAATACTGTGTGAAATTAAATGGAAACAATTACCTGCTCGGCCAATAATGAAGCTAAGCTTGAATATGCATCTGCAAACTCTGGCCCATATTTAATGGAATCCTTCAGTAAGCTGATGGCTTCTTCTTTTTTCTCCTGGGACCTGTAAATAGTAAGGGAAGGGGAGAGCATCTTTTAATAACACTTTGCTCAAATATTTTGATTAGACGTTAAAATCTCATTTCTTTTAGCAAAGGTTAGCTGATTTCGCTCTGAATTTTATCACATACCAATTAAACTAGAGCAGGAGTCCTCAAACTTTTTAAACAGGGGGCCAGTTCACTGTCCCTCAGACCATTGGAGGGCCGGACTATAGTTTAAAAAAAAACTATGAACAAATTCCTATGCACACTGCCCATATCTTATTTTGAAGTAAAAAAACAAAACAAAAGAACAAATACAATCACAACGCCTCATGTGGCCCATGGGCCATAGTTTGAGGACCCCTGAACTAGACTGTCTCAAGATGCTAAGTTGCTTTCTGTCTCTGAATTCTCAGTGGAAAGAGATGTTAAGATGTAAATGATGCAGCAGGCCATTCCCAGATTTTTTTGCCTCCTATTTCCTGTTGTGTACTTTTTGACAGTTTCATTTGCTAGTTTGCAAGTTTGTTAACAAGAAACCTGACCATCAGGAGAGGAATTTGGGGGGAATCACCTGGGTGACATGGAAGCCACCTGACAGTGATGTGGAAGACGACTGGGGCCCCTGCAGGACTAGTCACACCACGGCAGGCTGAGCTCCCAAGCCTACCAGGGACCAGCCAGGCCAAACTGCCAACACTAATCTTTGCTTTTGTATCTAAGAGAGGAAAATTACATACATAATTTATGAAATTAGAAACCACTGTGATGACTGGATGGAAAAGAATAATGAGCTATTTTTTATCATATTTTTGTTGAAAGTTGGGGAAAGTTTTGTCTTCTTCCTCGGAGTCTTCTCCCAGTGATGATGGGAGACAGCTTGAAGAGGACTCAAGGCCCAAAGTTGTTACCCTTTTCTTGGGTAAATGTTCTCTTTCCTGTTAGTGCCAAAGGGAGACATTGGGTCATTATCCTAATGATAGTATCACTGAAACCAAACATGTACACTGGCAGTGATCAACTTTGCTACTAATACAATTCCACCGAGATCTCTTGTTAAGTACTAGACATTGTAATTGGCAAAAGAAAAAGTGGAAGACTAGGATTCTTCGACATACAGAAAGCACACAGCCTACTGCCCCCATCTTTACCAGTTACCAATGGAATTGTGTGGTTCTGTCTTTTAGCAGTCACTATACACCATATGCTCTCATAACTTTTCATGTAACATTAATTCTCACAACAATCCCACATGGCGAATATCGTTGCCTTATTGTTACCCTTATTTTTTCTAATGAGAAAATTTGGATTCTAAAAAGTCAAGTGACTCATCTGTGTTCACATCATCAGACTTGTGAGTGTTCTGGCATCATATCGAACTACTGAGAAATCCAACTCTTATGATCTTGCTACGCAAAGTGTGACTCATAGACCAGCTTCACCAATATCGACTGGAAGCTTGTCAGAAATGGAGACTGTCTCACACTCCATCCAGGCCTAGTGAATCAGATCCTGCAGTTTCCAAGACTCCCAGGTGATCCGCATACATACTGAGATTGCAGCAAAACTGCTCCATGAATTGTCAAAGGCAGCCGAGAATAGCTCCTGATAAAAGACCCCCTACTGCTCCAGTTTCTGTAGGAAGAAGTTACATGGAGGGAAAACTAATATTGACTCCACAAGTTTGAGTTCTTAATTGCCAGAAGCAGTTTGTTAATCTGGCAATTTCACTTAGAAGGGAGTATTCTATCATAGACCTTGAAAATAAAGTCATGTTTTCAACAGACATTGGATTTAATAATTTGATTAAACATTTATCATTGTCTATTATGTGTTAGATGCTATTGTTTCTCAAGGGAAGTGGCTGTCCATACTATCCTTTCCTCATTAGGGTCTAACTCACTCCTAATGGACTCTTGTCCTTGAGAACAGGTGTAACACTGTTGTGATGTGGAAGCTGCATGGTTATCATACAATTGCATACTGCTCTCTTAGTTTTTTTATTGTTAATTCATCATTTAGTCAATACACATTTAAAGAGTATCTGCAGGACTCCATGGAATCCATGGTGTTTATATATACTTAAGTTTCTATTTGAAAATATACCTTGAAGACATTCTTCCACTGGCACTTTTTTTTTTTTTTTTGAATAAACATGTATTTTTTCATTCTAGTTATTTGACTAATGATTTTATGGTTAGCAGAACTCTTCCTCCAAGAATTTCATGAATCTTTATTAACATTAATTTGGAAATCTCTCTGAAGTCCAAAGGAAGATGTGGACTTAGGCAATTAAGGCTGAAAATTAAGTCCTTTGGGACGTAACTTAGCTTGGATATTTTTTAAAATCAGCAGGAAAAAAAAAAAAAAACCCACAACAATTTGATAGCAATGATTTAATGGTTTTCATTTGTTACGGCTCACATCAGTTAGAAGGAAAAGTTCGACCTTTTACACATGAACTCAGTGAGATTAATTACCACTTAACACCGTCTCTGGATCTAAATACTCGAGGTTGTCCATTAACATTCATGTGACACAATGGACAAGTGAATCGTCAAAGTTATTCACAGGGAACTGACATTCTTTACCTAAAAAAAAGTTATCTCTAAAAATGCCTCAAGGGACTAACAGGCTTTAAGAACAACATCTCATCATGTAATTAGTTTTGTATGTATTACAAGACTTGGTCAGAGAGGACATTTCCTCTTGGCTCTGGACTCTTGTATGATCCTGCTTTTGCTTGGAAGGCTTGAGGGTCAGGCTAGCAGGCACCACATCCCTTATTGGCAGATATTTTAAAATACTTTTTAAAGAAATCCCAAGGTGGTGGTCAATGGTGGCCTTCTTGTTTCTGAAAGGGAGCAGAATAGAGAGGCGATTTCTTCCATAGTCTCTCTTGTTCAATCCTCTTTGGTGGGAGATTATGAAATACGTATGGTTTTGACACAATAACTTATAGCAGATAATTCGTCTACATGAAAACTTCCCTGATTATATGTAAGAGATGACCATGTGAGAACAAAACTTCATTTCAAACTGTTTCTGATTTGAGTAGCCTTCCTTTCTCATATCCACATTATGGCACCCGCTTCTCTGATAATTATCCCAAATTAAAAAACAGAGACTATTTTGGTAGCAATGATTTAATGGTTTTCATTTGTCATAACTCATATCAGTTATAATGGAAACTTAGGACTATTCAAATGAGTCCTATTAAAACACAGTTCAGTTCTATAGTTCAACTGGATTGTTGCAGTCCAGATTACACCTCACTCGGTTTTGTTTGCTAACGCCTTAATTCACATCCACAGTTCTCACATCTGCTTTTAGTTCTCTTTCTACTATTAATACATACAGACAATAGAAAGACCTTTCTTTAGAACACTGCTTTTAAAGCTTTTATATAAAAATCTTCATTAATGCCCAACCTACAGATAGACTGTCTAACGCCCTCTACAACACAGTTCTGACCAACATTCCAAACATACCCTGGTGCCCACTCTCCCAGCAAGACCAGTGGCCTTTGGCATCTATTCTGCAGAACATGAGTGAGTGCCCACTCCATTGACTGTCGACCTTTCTCTTACCTTAAAATAGCCTGGGCTGCTTAAAAAAACCCTCAGTGCTCTGAAGTTGGACCTCCTAAACTCTCTATATGAATATGACGACCACCCAGATTTGAGGACTATGGTTATAATCCAATCTCTCAATTTACAGTAGCGGGAACGGAGACTCGGAGGGGACTTCCATGATTTGTCCTGGGCCCAAGCAAAAGGGAAGGCCTTGCATGAAGTCTTGTGCCTCTCAGCCTGCTGTTCTTGTTGTACTTCACAGATGGCTTTTCCATCCTCTCTTATGAACTCTGGTCCCCCAGTCACATCTTTAAATGCCCAGCTCAAGACTACTAAACACGGAACAAACTTAAAAAAAAAAAAAAGAGTTAAAAGCACAGATTCCAAAGTCAGGACTGGGTTCTGATTCTACCTCTAGCATTTACTGGCTATGTTTCCTTAGGCAAATTATCTGACCCTTGTGTGTCTCAGGTACATGGCAGGTACTTATGTGTGTTTTGGCTTTTATTAACTCATCTTTTTCTTCTAATGTTCAGTATTTTATTTATTAAATCATAAACACATAGAACATGTATACATTAATGCATTTATGGGGTACAATGTGCTGATTTCATATAGAATTAGGATGTTTACATCACACTGGTTAATATATACCTCATCTCATTTACTTAATTATTCCTGTTAGGACATTTATACTCTAAGCAGAGTCTCCCTCTGTCACTGGGGCTACCGTACAGTAGCATCACTAAAATTCACTGCAACCTCAACCTCAACCTCTTGGGCTCAAGCAATCCTCCTGCTCAGCCTCCTGAACAGCTAGGACTACAGGTGCACACCACCATGCCCAACTAATTTTTGTAGAGATGGGGGTCTCCTGATCTCAAGTGATCCTCCTGCCTTGGCCTCCCAGAGTGCTAGGATTACAGGTATGAGCCACTGCACCTGCCTCCCCCCTTTTTTTTTTGAGACAGAGTCTCACTATATCACCCTCAGTAGAGTGCTGTGACATCACAGCTCACAGCAACCTCAAACTCTTGGGCTTAAGCGATTCTCTTGCCTCAGCCTCCCAAGTAGCTGGGACTACAGGCGCCCACCACAATGCCCGGCCATTTTTTGGTTGTAGTTGTTTGGCAGGCCTAGGCTGGGTTCGAACCGGCCAGCTCTGGTGTATGTGGCTGGCGCCCTAGCTGCTGAGCTACAGGCTCTGAGTCTACACCTGGCCTTTTATTAGCTCATTTGATGCTTCTAAAATCACCTATATCATTTTTTTCTTAATCATTAAAATGGTGTTTCTGAAATTCTCTCATAAGCAATATCCTTCCACGTTTTAAACTATTCACAAAACATATATTAGACATCAAGGTGATTTTTCTTAGTGTCTGATACCACAATAGATTTTTTTTTCTTTTTTTGAGACAGAGTCTCACTTTGTCGCCCTCGGTAGAGTGCTGTGGCATCACAGCTCTCAGAAACACAATAGATTTTTTTTAATGTAATAATCATCATACCTGAATTAATAGCATTGTATTAAATAACACCAGCAGCCATCAGAGTCATCACTCCTGAGGCCTCATTCTAAGGCACACGCTGAGCCGAGGAAGCCTAAATGGCAGACCAGTAGTTCAGGAGTGACATGAGGGCCACTGAAAGGAAGGGATATGCATTTTGTGGGGTGACTGCTGAGAGTGAGTATGCAAGCCAGAAAGAACCAGGGGCAATTCTGAACCTCTTCCTCAGCAAGCCAGAAAAGCTTCTGAGAAAAGTTTCAGTTATTATTTGCATGGAAGGGGAGGGCGGGCATAACAAGAGCAGACAATTTCAAACAGAAATTCTAAAATTTAATAATGAGAGGCACCTATGAACTGTAAATTGTGCAGGTCACCCTGGGGCCGGCATTAGACTGTATTACAACTTCCTAATGCATTCATTTGGCTCCATAATAAGTAAATTAGAGAAATCAGAAGACCATTATTGGTGTAAGGCTCATGTATATAGAACTATCCTGTTAGCCTTTATTTAAATTGAATTGACAGGTCCATTAAATGGTGGAAAATATTAAAATAACCCTTTTCTCTGATCTGACCAAGTCCACAGGTGGTTCCTCTGAATTCTATAAAAAGACCTGTGTTATCAGCCCATAACTGATGAACAAATAGATAAAATCAAATAGTACTTCCCTGTTTAATCAGCCATAGACACTCCCACAATTTGAGTTTGGAGTCACAGAAAGACACTCTGAATCCCTTGGGAAACTCATGTGACATTAAGGACACCAAGAACTCTCAGAGCTTGTGTTAGGTGCTTCAACTGGTACTCCTGGAACTCTTAGAAATCCCTGGGTAGGTGAGAAATGCAGGTCAGAGTAACCGGCTCCAGAATAAGGCAATTACTATTGTTCTTCATGACCCAGATTTTCCACATCTGCTAACCACAGTTGCTGGCTGGTGACTGCTAATGATCTGTGATCTAGAATATTTTGTCTTCACTTACCCTTACATCAATACTTCTAATATGATAGTGCTTTAAACTCCTCAGGTGTTTGGTAAAAAGCAGAATCCCAAGACTTACTCAGTAGGTCACTAGGATTCATAAGCTTCTCAGGTGATTCTGCTGAGCTTAAGAAAACTCTGCCCTGGTTGGCATGTGGGATGTATATTAGCCTCCCCAGATAGAAGGCAAAGGTAACAGGATGCTGAAAGCCAAGAGGAGGAGAAATAAGGTTACTTTGGGACAATCTAAACCAAACATAAAGGAAAGATGGCACTGGCTGGTTAACGTGCCCCTTAAGAGACACTTGTGGATGCAAGTATATATGGGGAGCACCGAGGGGGCAGGCAGAACGTGGCATTGAGGAATACCACGATTGGAAGAGGAAGTTTTCTCTCTCATAGGAGCGTTATCCTGAGTGTCCTCCCTTGTGGACCCGTGTCTCAGCTCCTGTATTATCCATAAAAGCATCACAATATAAATAAAAAATCTAATATTTTGCAGCAAAACTCTCCTCTCTTAAGTTTCCCTCAGGAACTTAGAAAAGGCTAAAATTCCTGAGAGTGCTGTCCTGGGACCAGTAATGGCTTCATCATTGATTTCACAAGAGAAACAGTAAGTAGAAATTAGGTCTTACTCAAAATGTACACATTTTTCCGTTAAACACTTGAAGTTTCATGGGGAGTTTTCCCTTTGGTTACACAGCAGTGGGACTGTTTTTCCTGTGTGTTAAGTGAAAACATTTGCACTGTCTCACTTTCCTGGCTCTATCTCAGTGACAGATATTTAGCAAAAGCAAATAAGGTTTTACCACATTTTCTTTCAGTAATTAAGGACTGGTTAAGTGTGTCAATTTAGAAAACTTTCTGGATTCCTGTCTAAAATCTCACGACACATTCTTTTAAACTGAAAGCAGATGCTTGCTTTGGAAGAGTATTGACATTTGGGGGAGAATTTAGGAAATGCCAGTAACAGAAATAAATGATTTGGTGATCCAGTTGGCAGCTGTAAGATTTCCCATTAACCACAGTGTGAACGTGGACGCTAAGCAGCCCTCTTAATTACCAATTGTTGGGGTTTTTTTTTGTTGTTGTTGAGGTGTTTGTTGTTGTTTGATACAAAAATGATGCCTTTCACAAATGAAAAAGGTTGTAATTTATTTAATTTTTTTTTTTGAATGAGAGAAGGAGACAGAATTTTACCAGCTCTTCTAAAACACTGAATTCTAAAATTCAAATTATAAACGTCTGGCTGAGATGATCATTCCAAAGCACATATTTCTCTATGCCTCTACTATCTTTCCTATAGGGAAAGAAAAGAAAATTGGAATATAGTCTCTAGTTTCCTTTAGGTTCAAGTTTACTGAGCACATGTGGGAAATACAATGGAAATACAGCATCCAGTTTGCTGAGGTTGATCCTAATTTTTCTGTTTGACTTTTTATAGGAGCTACCCATACAACTGTCTGGAAAACACAGATTTATATTATGTAATGGAAAGAATGAAATAAAAAAAAATTATTTCAATTAAAAAATCATACTCATTGTTAAAATTCATGGAGTATATCATTAGTCCCCTCCCCACCTTACCCTCAAGGCTAAAAACTGAGAAATGGAAAGATGGAAATTCTCACCCTGTCTAGTCGCAGAGTAGCAGATGCAGCTCACATCAACACTTTGCACAGGGGCTGGGACCGAGTGGGTCCCAGGAGATGCTAGTCCAGAGGGCTTCTCCCTCACCCTTTAGAACAGCTATGGATGTCTTCATTGACAGCTCCCTGAGGTTGCTGCTCTGACCCAGCAGGACACCTGCCCCACCATCCCTTACTCCTGCTGAGCCAGTGCCCTGAATTTATGAGACAGGCTGGGGGATGCTAGTTATAGCCAGCAGTGACTTTAGAGCTCATACTAACATATATGCTAAGTCCTTTTAGGACTGAGGAAAACATAGAACCGATGCTCCCAGGCTGGGACCTGGAAGAGAAGGCAGCTGAGATCTTGATGTAGCCAGAGTTCATTTACCCCACAGCTAAGGGAGGCCTTGATGATGCTGTTTAATGCACATCTCTGCTGTCAGGCCCAGGCTGAGGGCTGTTTACACCCGGCTCTGCCCTCACCAGCTGCAGAATGGGTTGGATGCTTCACTAGCCCTGGTGGCCAAAGTGAAACGTGCTTGTTAACCTCTGCCTCCCCAGGTTCCTGTAAGGAAGGGTGGAATACATGAACACGGGCGGGGTTGGGGGGGGGGGGAGTTGCACTGCAGCGTGTCTGGCACAGAGGAGGATGCAGTAAGTATTAGCTCCACTTGCTCCTTCCCCACTCTTGAGTCTAGCCAGGTTCCCAGCTGGACTTTCCCTGAGAAGCCTCAGTGATGGACTTCTCAGCAGAGGCAGGGTGCTGTCATGATGCACGTACTGCCTCTGGAGAGAGGGGACTTTCTTTACCCTTCAGTTAAGAGACTAAAAACCTGCAGTCATGGGTAAAACCACAGATTCTTGCCCATGTTTCCACCTCATATCTCAGGGAGATGGAAAATGCGTAAAGCCATTCAACTGCAGGGCTACACATGCGTTATCTACCTCTGATTTATTACCAGTTTTATGTTAAGAACCCAAGCCTTAAATTGGAAGCAAGAAATTATGTCCCTGGGCTATTAATAACTGTTAGAACTTTATCTTTATTGGGGACTAGGTCCTATGTTTGGGACTTACATTGGATTACTCTACTGAATATTCTAGGAGATCTGGTTACTTGTATTAATTCCATTTTATACATAAGTGATTGGAGTCACTGTGAGATAAAACTGTTTTCCTAAGGTCACACACTAAGGGCTTCAAACTCAAACTCACTAAGCCCTCCCAGCAGCTAGTCCCGAGCAGAGTGCACCAGGGCAGAACGTGGTGCAGCAGGAAGGCTGGTGCCAGAGGGGCCCACTGCAGCTTCCTCGCACGGGACGTCTCCTACCCAGATTTCCTGGCTGTCACAGGAGTGATGTGGGACCTTCTACCAGGATTCCCAGTCTGTCACAGGAGAGTGATGTGGGACCTTCACTGTCTGTCACAGGAAAGTGATGCAGGGACCTTCTAACTGGATTCCCTGTCTGTCACAGGAGAGTGATGTGGGACCTTCTAGCCGGATTCCCAGTCTGCCACAGGAGAGTGATGTGGGATCTTCTAACAGGATTCCCTGTCACAGGAGAGTGATGTGGCACCTTCTAGCTGGATTCCCAGTCTGCCACAGGAGAGTGATGTGGGACCTTCTAACAGGATTCCCTGTCAAGGAGAGTGATGTGGGACCTTCTAGCCGGATTCCCAGTCTGTCACAGGAGAGTGATGTGGAACCTTTTAGCTGGATTCCCTGTCTGACACAGGAGAGTGATGTGGCACCTTCTAGCCGGATTCCCTGTCACAGGAGAGTGATGCGGGACCTTCTAGCCGGATTCCCAGTCTGTCACAGGAGAGTGATGTGGAACCTTTTAGCTGGATTCCCTGTCACAGGAGAGTGATGTGGCACCTTCTAGCCGGATTCCCTGTCACAGGAGAGTGATGTGGGACCTTCTAGCCGGATTCCCAGTCTGTCACAGGAGAGTGGTGCAGTCAATCCTCTGACCACCCCCAGTGGACAGGCTCCTGAGGCACAACGAGTGCTGTGCCAGCCACCATTCCAGTGTTGGGTCCTGCTGTTCCTTTCACCTGAAGGCGGAGGGAGTCTGGAAGGGTGAGGGCAGAAGCCCTGCAATGCTGCCCCGCAGACAAGTGGCACAGCAGGATAATATGGGGGAGGGGGGACCAGGCCCTGCTCGAGGAAGGGACAGCCGGAAGGGATGCTGGGAGAACTGGTGAGGATCCGCCCTTTCAGGACAGACCTGTGGACCACTGGCAGGGGTAGGGGGGCAGGGTAACTCGGAGAACACGTGTGTTCCTCTTCATGGCCCTTCTGTTTCTCTTCCTGGCCTACATGGAGCATTTTCAGATTTGAAAGGCTTTTGATCATCTCTAACACCCCATGTACCAAATTTAGCTTCTGTGTCTGGGCAAAGTTGGATCTCCTACTGGGCTTAAGATAAAAAGTTGAGATGCTTGGTACTCTCAAGACAATGTGTGCAGACAGAAAGTTCCAGTGATTATCTACATTTCTCTTATTTTTCATTGAACTGTTGTCCCAGCTACTCAGGAGACTAGGGTGGGAAGATTGCTTGTGCCCAGGAATTCAGGCCTATAGTACACTGTGATCACGCCTGTGAACAGTCCCTGCACTCTGGCCACTCTTGCTTGGGCCACAAAGCATGACCCTATTTCTAAACACAAAAGAAAACAAACAGAAAAAAGAATTATTCCTCTTTCATTTTTATTTTGAATCACTCCAGGTCATTCCCCTGTTACAGGAGCTTAAGGGGACTAGATTGCAAATGAATCCAGGGAAGTTTATATGGGTGAAGGGGGTGGGAAAATACTAGTTCAGGAGAAACTACTGCAGACTCTTGTACTTGACTAAACAGTCTGGCCTTTTTAATCATTATCTGTTAGCAATATTTATGCTAAGAAAGAAAATGGTGACATTCTGTTCCTTCAACAGAATGTAAACAAAACCACGGGATTCCTCAAGCCTTGCCTCCACCAACAGGGCTTCCTGGATGGATCTGTCATCTGGCCTCAGCAGTCTTTATTGCAACCATCACAGCAAAAGGGAATTCTGAGGAAAGGGCACTCTCCTTGCAGAGCACACACAGATTTAAACCAACTCAAGCTCAACTCATTAGCAATCACAGTATGAACAAGAAGAGCTGTGTCGGGGGAGAGATACTCACAAAAAATATTTTAACCATCAGCAATCTGCTTATATACAAATAACTGCCAAATCTGGGGGAAGCAGGTAAACATTCCCATCATTTCCTGGATAATTCAGTTTGGGACAGACACTGACTGTACGATGATAAAATATAAATGAAACCACATTGTAAATGAACTAGAAAAGTGCTCCATTTAAAAGCTCGGTAGCACTCTCTCAAACATAGTTTGGCAGGTTAGTATTTCTCCTACATGGATTGACAGTCTAGCTGGGGTCTGGGCTCACACTGCTCGGGAGCAGTGGAGAGTAAGGAGGAAAATGGAAGGATTGTGGAAAGTCCTAAATGCTAAGACGATTCGACTTTACATGTGTAGACACGTCAATGAATTTCTCAGGTGGCCCTCAATCGGGACAGTGGAAGAAGAACAGAGGTTAGATACAGAAAAGCAAAATAACACAGTATGGTACAAGCAATGAAATAGTTTCAAAGCAGGGGAAGGTCAACGTATCATGTGATTCATCACAGAGAAATGAAGGGAATAAGAGCTAAGACAGCAGCTGTATGCACTAGAGGGCTGCAGGAACAGGTGAGGAGGAAGGAAAATGCCAGGTGCTAATCCCTCTTCTGCCAATTTGATCAAAAGGGAAGAGGCAGGGGAAACGACTGGAGAAGTGCCTCAGCAGAGGAAGATTCCCGAGGGGAGCTGGGGCCCGCTGACGTTGTGGAATGGAGAGAATCTGAAGAGCTGCAAGAAACAGAATCAAGAACACATGTGGATTTTACTCTACTGGCTACTAAGGGCTAAAATAAAATTAACACCACTGGGTGTTAATAAGGATGTGAAGCAAATGGATCTCTTGCTATTGCTGATGGAGAGAAAAAGGGTACAATTACTTTGGTGATTTCTTAAAACATTACCACAACATTTACCCACAATTCTACTCCTATATATTTACCCAAGAAAAAGGAACATACATAGAGCAGGACATAAATATTCACAACAGCCTTCTTCACAATAACCTAAGCCTGTGAGCAAACCAAGTACCCACCCTTAGGAAAAAGAAGAAACAGATTAAAGCATGTTAATATGCTGGACTACTACTTAGCAATAAAAAGCATAATATATCATAAAATGGATAGGACTCAAAAAGTTATGCTTAGCAAAAATATCCAGATGCCAAAAAAGTGCATCTTAAGTGAAGTTCTAGGCCAAACTAATTCATGGTAAATAACCAGCATAGCGATTACCTCAAGTGAGGGGGAAACAAGGCTTCTTTTTAGGGTGACAGAAATTCTCTGTTATTTTGGGGGTAATCACAAGGACACAGAAAATAGACATGATACTCCACTGAACACTTAAGATTTGTGTGTTTTATTTCATGTTGGTTATGCCTCAATTAAAAAGGCACAAAGACAGGTGTAAACACTAGCCTTGGGAAGGAGGCAAGCTGATTCTTTCCATAGGGAGTCTGTAAATATGCAGGAAATGTTGATGGAGGAAGAAGGGAAGGTATAATAATTCACTGTGAATGACTTAAATGTCCTTAGTAAAAGTTAGAGATGATGTCACCTCCTGGGTATGTGCACAGAGGGTCTGAGGAGGGGCCCCAGAGAATCGGGAGATAGTATAAAAGAACACAAGGGATGAATCTTTTTTTTTATTATTGTTAAATCATAGCTGTGTACATTAGTGCAATCGCCTGTACCCATTCTAAGATGCACCATAGATGTGGAGGGATGAATCTTTAACAGCTCTTACCCCATCCTGGTTTGTTTGCTTTGTCTACAATATTATCTTCAGAGTTTTGGAGGAAAAACTCTGAAGAAAAACCCCAACACAGTTTTGTGTTTTTCTGTTCCAGCACGTGATAGATTGGGTGAAGGTCTAGGGCATACATCCTCCACAGAAGTGAAGACTGCTTCTTGGGAGGTGGCAGTGACAAACAATCTAAGTCATCATAATAGTCTGTGGTCTCCCAGAGCCCAACTCTCCCTAACAAATCTTATTCTTGAGTATTTAATTGGGGGAGAGGATATTTAGACAAAATCTCTAAAAAGGGTCCTTACAGGGAGGGGGGTAATAATGAAGAAAACAAAAGTTGAAAAATACTGGTCTAGAAAAAGCAGAATATAGGCAATTGGGGTACCCCGGGTTGGCCTGGTCAGGCAGGTAACTGATGGTCAAAGTGTGGAAGAGTCTAAGTTGATGAGACATATATTACAGGAATATATCAGATAAATCAGAGATGGGAGTATACATTATATATATAACCATAAGAGTGAAGGAGAATCTAAGACTTGCCGAGAGCATGGTCGGTGGGGAAGAGCAAGGGGAGAGTAACACCAATCATGGGAGGTACGTCCACACAAGATCAGAAAAGACGACGACTGAGCACAGAGAAGGTCAAGGTCATGACTACGGCCCCCTTCAAAGGGTCAGTGGGTAGGGAGAGTGAGGGAGAAGGAAGGGTGGGTAGAAGTAAGAGGTAAAAGTCAAAAACTTAGAGACGGCAGTGATGCGGATGGAGATGGTGTTACTAGATGCTGAACTGGGCTTCAAAAGAGCTGAGAGAAGGAAAGCTGGGGAGAGACTGGCCTGACCTGGACAGTGGAGAGGGGGAGAAACCGTAACGCACTTGGGAGTAGAGATAAGTAAAGGTCGAAAGAATCTGTCTACCAAAAGCACGCTGTCCGGGTTGGGAAGGTAGGGAGTAGGTTTCACTCCAAGAGGAATATACAGAACTTGCCCACCCAGCCCTGATACATACTAATATTGTAGTGGGGACCTCAGACGCTTTATCTAAGGGGTTGGCATTGTGTACACTTAGGCTTCAGTTAAAAAGCAGAGAGAACTACTACCTTAAATATATAAACTTCCTTTTTCTAAAATAAAAGGTTGTGAGGCTAGTGCTGAAGCTATAGAGAAATATATTCCAGACATTAAAATTTATTTTAAAGACAATGTCTACCCTTTGCCATAGTTTGAATGTCTGTCCCCTCCAAGTCTTAGGTGGAAATCAGATCCCCAGGGTTCGAGGTGGGCGCTAGTGGGAGATGCTCTGGCAGCCGGGGCTGATCCCGCAGGAAGTGTTGGTGCAGTCCCCTCGGTAACTAGTTCTTGCTCTATTAGGTCCTGGTTGTTTAAAAAAGCCTATCACCTCCTTTCCTTTTTGGTTTCCTCTCTCCCACCCTGTGATCTCTGCACACACCAGCTTTACTTCATGAGTGGAAGCAGCTCGAGGTCCCCACCAGATGCCCAATCTTCAACTTGTCCAGACCTCAGAATCGTACACCAAACAAACCTCTTTACTTTATAAATTACCTGGTCTCGGGGACTCCTGTACAGCAACTCCAGTGGACTACCATCCTTCTTTCTGGGTCTTACTATTCTCTAGAAATTCAACTTACTAATGAACCAGACTGAACAAAATCAAATACCTGCTGTGACCAAATTCATCTTCCATACGGTCCAATTATTAGACGTTCTATTACACTCATGTAACACTCACACCCTGTAATGTGCATAGAATATAGGCAGAAATAAAAGAGGCATGACATGATTCTTGATGAAGTTCTCTTCATATTCCATTTTAGTAACAAACACCATCAGCTATTTTAACCAAGCATTCACAGAAATATTTTCCTATACGCTGAATTTAAATATTCTATTATTATGTATTCTCTTGAGCCATCATGGATTTCTGCTCTCTTCATCCATAAAAATTTATGCTAATCTTGCCTATTTTCTCTCTCTCTCTCTTTTTTTTTTTTTTTTTTAACATTTTAGGTTCAAAGCAGAGCCAACAATAATTAATATAAATTAAGAAAGCTGTTCCTTATCAACCTCACTCTATAAATGTGCCACACAGAATCACAGGAGATTAGCTTCAAAGTCCAGTGAAATGGTCACAAAGGAGGCCAAACATATTTGGATAAGGCTCAGTGAAATCCACCGCTAGGACTGTGTCTAAAACTGTCTGCCCTGTCATTCCAAGAATTCAAAGGAGTTGCTATAAGATTGCTTGCATGCTCTTGACAGAGTCACATTCTATTTAGAGCTTCTAGCCTGGACAAAGACACATATTTCTCTCAAAGGTTATTAATAAATAACTGTGTTACCCAATATAGTAGCCACTAATCACATGTGGCTATTGAACACTTGACATAGGGCTAGTCTGAGATGTGCTATATGTGTCAAGAATACACAGGATTCCAAAGAGTTAGTTTTTAAGAAAAAAATGTATCCCATTTCATTAATGTTTTTAATTTTTTATGTGTTAAATTAAAAAAATAGATTTTAATATTAAATCCATGTTAAAATAATAATTTGGATACATTGAGGTTAAATGAAATCTGTTATTAATTTCAAGTTTGTATGTTTTAAAATATGGCTACCTAAAAAATTTAAATTACATGCATGGCTCCCATATTTTTGTTGAGCAGTGTGGTTCCAGGCTGCAGCCTAGTTAACTGCAACAATAGACAATTAGAAAGTTAACAATAGACAGGGTATAAATCTTAAATAAATAGTAAAATAGATCAAGTCAAACCAAATTTAAAATATTCTTATGGTCTTGCTTTTGACCCATTGCTACTGGCTCTGAAATATATTAAGGTAAGGTAAAGCTCAGAGTTATCTAAATGCAGATTACTCTTGCTGTTTTGCGGGTCACCTTGCTCTGTCACTTTAGCAATGCAACCTCAGGGTAATATAAACTAACTTTACTGTTTCTTAAGAGAGACAGTTATGATAGATGGTCCTTTCTCCCCCAAAGCCATCATATGCCACTAAATACTTTAATATTACGTAGTTTTTGGACTGGGAACTATTTTGGCTGCATGGGTAATGGAAAGGGAACAGGACAAGGAGTCCAAGGGCAGAAATTCAATCCTGGATCTGCTATAGCCCAGACAAAGGTCAGAGTAAACTTCTGAACCTTGTTTTCCTCCCCTGTAAAACAGGGATAAGGACGGTAATACCTGTCACAATGGATTGTTTTAATGATTAAATAAAGAATGCTTTCAGAAGTATCACACAAATGTTAGCTGTTACCATTATTTTAATCCACTGGATTCTAAGACTGACCCCCCACTGAGATCCAGCCACTTAGCTCCCTGGTGCCCTGGGAAGCAGCAGAAGGTAACAAGGGCGAGTCTGTCCTGGCAGGCGACTTCTCAGGACCTCACTTTCTCTTCTTTCCTATTCACTTTAAAGACTTATTGAAAGGACATCATTTTAAAAAGACACTCAGAAAACCATAAAAGTCTTATACAAATGTAAGGCATTATTGCTGATTTGGATCATCCTCAAAAATTGATTTTACTGAAAGACAAAAAAATCCCATGTTGTTTACCCAGTTACTCCTCTTACTCTGAAAAGTAGCCATTGCTCAGTTCCAACACTTATTTTCTTGTATTTTTAATTCACACGTATTAATTCAAGATGTTAGTGGTGATAAGATGTGAAATGAAAAAGGAAGGCTGGAGCACCTGTCTTTCGCTCAGGTCTTGGCAAGATGACACAGGTGTTTATCTACCTTCATATTCCAGCAGAGCCATGTTCAGCGTTACATAATCACAACTGCAGAACAGCATTCCTAACAAGAAATGGTTATTTTGTAGCACACCCATTCCATTCTGTTTTGTTTCTTTATATTATTTTTTAGACCAGTATTATGTAATCCAAGTGCCCCAGAAGACTTTGACAGGATTTATATAGCCATGAAGTTATTTGGACTCTAAGTAGGATATATACAGATGAAACAATGACTTTAAAACAGGAGTCCTTAGAACGTCACATAAAGAAATAAGTGCTCATAAAAGTAATACAGTAAAATAAAGGCATGATCTCAACCTATATCTAGCTATATACAGTAATGATAGAATCAATTTTCCTCATGTCTTTTGATTTGTTATTTTTAAAAGGAGTGTCCTTTCACTAAAATATTTTCTCTGCTGCAGTTGTAAACTTCTCCATTCTCAGCTGGTTTTCATCATTCTCAGTTTTTATCCCATTTTACCAATGTTACCTAACTTAAAAATTATGTTTATTTAGTTTTGATATATACTTCATTTCTTTTACTTTATTTAATCGTCTTTTCTTGGTACTTACTCATTTTTGTGTAGTGTTCCCTTAATTTTGTGTTCTGCTATGTGGATAAAACCTTTTTTTTTTTTTTTTTTTTTTTTTTGAGATAGGGTCTCACTCTGTCATCTAGGCTAGAGTGCAGTGGTGTCATCATAGCTCACAGTAATCTCAAATTCCTGGGGGATCAAGTGATACTCCTGGCTTAGCCTCCTAAGAAGCTGGGACTACAGGTGTACAAAACCATATCCAGAAAATTGTTTAACATTTTGTAGAGACACGGTCTCGCTATGTTGCCCAGACTGGTCCTGAACTCCTGGCCTCAAGCAATTCTCCTGCTTTGGCCTGACAAAGTGTTGGGATTACAGCTGTCAACCACCACAGCTGGCCAATAAAGCCATTCTTAAACATAAAACTTCAGACCTAGGATAGCACCTGTCAGCTTATACTATATTAGATTGTTCTGTGATTAACTCACTCCACAGCTTCTGTTCCAAAGAGATTAGATAAGAATATCCATTAACACACATTAGTAAGAAGAACCAACATCTATGTGAATATGAAAAGTCCAGGAGTACACAGGAAGGTGAAGAAGATGCACTGTATTGACGCAATGGAGACACTTCTGTTAGGGAGAGGATGAGAGAACAAAGTCAACCATTAGCCTTAAAGGTACTGGAGAGGCAGTCAAATGTGCACTCCAGAAGCTAAGAGATGGAGACATATTCCCTAAGTCTGTGGATCCGCAGCATTAAGACAAGCAGAGATAAACACAGCAGTACTCTCTGATTCTAGGTATGTTTACCTTTATTTTTATCTATTTTTTATTTTGATAGATGTCCATTTCTGATTTTTTTAACCTGATTTTAAGTTTCAAAGCTAAATCCCATAACCACAATCATTGTTCCTACAGGATCATCTCCACATGGCTAACCTTTATATCAATAAAGACACAAGATATAAAATTACCCCTTTACTTTAGTCTCCAGTAACTCTAATGACACTGTCAAACTTTATCAAGGGGCACAAGTGAAAAGCCAACACCAGTGTCTCAGAGTTATTGGTAACAGCAACAGTCACCACGACTAATTCTGAGTAAGCCTCACTTTCTTACCTCTAACACAAACTGAACGTGAGTTGTGGCTGTACCATTTGGTTACACCTTCAGAGAACACTGCTTTTCCTCAAGTATATTATGAAATATTCGTCTTGGGAAATGGCTTACCAAAAAATAAAAAAAGAAGACTTTGGGAAATGCTGTACCCTATGGTCCCTTCTTGATGATTCACAAGGGATATTAGCATATTAGGGCTTCTTGCAATAGAAAAGCTATCTTAACTAAGCAAGTCGTAAATTAATTTCACCCTATGGAACCCCCACTCTTATAGACAATCTATGACCATTTTACAGAACTAGTATGTCCAGACTAAGATACTCTGGGAAAGAGTCTTTCGACTGATAAGGGATAGACTTAATTAAGATGCATATTACATGTTCACAAAGTTAGAAAATATACTAATTATTCAGCTTTAGGAAGAGCCAACGGCAGCACAATGAAATGAGTATGGGAAAGAAAGGGTTTTTGGAAATAACAAGACTGATAAGTGGTAAATGCTCCACTTACTTAAGGAGATTCCCCAGGTTAAAAAGAGCCCGGTTATGCTGTGGATGCAGCTGGAGAGCCCTTTGATAGTACATCTTTGCCTCCGCTATGTCTCTCGTCAGCGTTCCAAGGTTGTTCAGGGCACTCGCATGGCGTGGATACAACCTGCAAAGTTAAAAATATTAAGCCATGATGGTTCAAAAACTTCTAAGTGGGCACAATATGCTTGTTCTTTCCCCCAGAAGGTATGGCAAAACCAAATGGAACACTGAATTCTTCCTTCGCTGGAATGGTTTGTCTGGGTCAAATGTTACTGATCAGCTATTTTTGCAGCTGAAGGCATAGAAATATGACTAGGAAGCACATTTCTGACATTTAGTGGTGGTATAAATAAAACTCTGTAAGGGGTACAATGTATACTCTTCCGGTGATGGGTATACCAAAAGCCCAGGCTCCACCACTACACAATATATACATATATAACAGAATTCAACTTGTATTCCCTACATCTATTAAAATAGAAAAAAAAATCATCAAATAGTGTAAAAATAAACAGTATGCAAATCTACCAGGGTGAAGTAAATTTCAGTCCTTTGGGGCCTGTGATAGAACATTCTCCTTGCCGAGGTGCTGAGTGTTTGCCCTGGCAGGGCTGCTGACCGGCCTGTACAGGACCCCAGTTCTCCGGGATGCTGGGAGATCATCTGGTGAGAGGCCTTCATAAACACCTTTGACTGGAGCATGACTGAGAATGGATGATGCATAAGGTCTCCCCATATAAAAGAAACTCTTTCTTTCTTTCTTTCTTTTTTTTTTGAGACAAGGTCTTGCTCTGTGGCACTCCCTAGAGTGCAGTGACATCAGCCCAGCTCACAGCACCCTCAAACTCCTGGGCTCAAGTGATCCCTATTGGCCTCCCCCATGGCTAGGATCACAGGCACCCACCACGGTGCCTGGCTAGCTTTTCTATTTTTAGTAGAAATGGGATCTTGCTTTTGCTCAGGCTGATCTTGAACTCCTGAGCTCAAGGGATCCTCCCACTTCCGCCTCCCAGAATGCTAGGATTCTAAGTGTGAGCCACTGTGCCTGGTTGGAAAATAAACTTTATCTCTGAAATGCCTCTCCATTCCAAATCTCTTTTTTCCGTTTTATCTCATTTTCCGGATCCTACTGCAATTTGGCTCCAACTGCCCTGAAAATCTTCAGAACTCAGAACACTTAGAAATGAAAAATTAACTAGCACACAATGAAGTGCCAGGCAGCCTTCCCAGTGCTCAAACACAAAAGTGAAGGAGGACGGAGTGCCCATCAGTGAGCCAGTTGTATGCTGATTACGGAAGGAAGGGAGTTAATTTATTTCCTTAACTCTAAACTGTAAAGAACCCAAATCAGCACGGCCACATAATTGAGTTGTTTCTGAGACATTCAGAGTGGACGTTTTTAGTAGTCTAATAGGTTTGCTCCATCTCTGTCACCCAGAGTGCTTTAAAGAAGCTTGTGGAGCTGGTTTTTAATGTAGAAATGCCAAGATAATGCCCAAGTAATAAAAACAGGAGCTGTACCTGTCAAGTCTCTTGACAACCAAATGCTATACTTGCCCCCTGAAAATCAATTCAATTTGGGGACAGAAAGGGTCCCCCTATTAAAAGAAGGACAAGGAAGACACATTGAGCAGCTTTTTTTTTTTTTTTTTTCAAATTTTTTGCTCAACCCAGAGTTCCTTAAGTTTATTTGACCCGTCCTTGCTCCTTTCCAGGATATCTAAGAATATCCCTTAGAACAGTATTTCTAGGAAGACACTTAATAATATGCCCCTTAACTGACAAAGGGTGGGATCAATTCAAATGGATATTACATCCTCCCAAAGCTTGAAAGCCCTAATTATTAACACGGGCTTTGGATGCTGCTGGGAGAGATATATTTAGAAGAAGGCTGGCAGAAAGAAACACAGGGAGCCAGCAGGGAGCTAGTGTTTGCTAGTCCCGATCACCTTTCATTAGCAAAGATGATTTAGGGTCCAGAGAGCAGTCCCTTCACACCCAGCCTGCCAGTTCCTGAGAGATAAGTGCTTGGTGCTCTCCAGAGACGCCCTCAGAGGACCTGAGAGGTGTGAAGAGAGGCAAAAAACTCACACACTGTCCATTCACTCCATGCCCGGAAAAGTGTCCCGGGCTGCTTGAGTCTAAGAACTCCCGGAAGTGTTTGCATAGCACACTGCAGTCAGGACTCAAATGCTTAAGGAGCTGCTGTTTTTGTTTTATGTTAAGCAAAGCATTCTGACCCCCCAAAGACGGAAAGGATGGGTTAGTGAACATGGTGAGGGCAACTTCCATACTCTGTTTCCCTTATGACAGGCAGTAACAAAAAAAATACTTGTCACATGTGCCTTCTTTTATCTCAGATGAGGCCACTTGTTAAAACTTTCTCTTTTCCTTATTTCTTTAGGCTTTGAAACCAATAAAATAGACACCTGAGGTGACAACACTAAGCACAAGGACAGTCTGCATTCAGTAAGAGCTTCCACCATGGTCTCACAGATGTAAGGAGTATGTCTGCTCTGCAGGGAACTGGTCTCAGCCAACTTCATGGATTTCACCATCACTCATGACCCTAATGCCATTTAAATAAACAGTCTTGTATTTCAAAGGCCACTGACTACAAAAATGATTTTCTTTCTTTCTCTCTTACCCCCCCCCCCAGTCAGAAACAGAATACAAATCAACCCTGAACTCTAAAAACCATAAACAAGCAGTGCCAAGAGCAGCAAAGAGAAACAAATGGAAGGACTATGAGAGAAAAATCTTTAACAGGCCTGTGCTCTAAGAACCAACCTGCAGCTGTAGAAACGTAAAGCTCAGGAGGAGAGGACGTGGTGGCCGGCCATAGCCAGGGAAGGCTCTACGTTAGCCAAGAATATGTAGCGAGACTTACTAACTCTGCTTCCAAGCACAGTGCTCCACCTGGAAAAGGTGTTGACATTGCTTATTCTTGGTACTAATAAGGGTCTAGGTCAATATCCTTTTCCTCACTAGGTATCTGATTAGGTTCACATCATCCTAAGCAAGCAATAACATTATTTATGAAACAAACCTGCATTTCATTAAAAGGATTCTTAATAACTAGGTCAAAAATATCTAAAAATATTTGTATACCTATAAAGTTTCTTAAAACACATACTCTTCGATTTACTGCAGGCCTATGGGAGGACAAAATTTATCTTTTGTGTTTACTTTTTAAATAAATTCACTTGTGAATAAGCTTGGGTCTAATTCAATCCTGAAGTTTCCAGGAGGGGAA
This sequence comes from Loris lydekkerianus, assembly GCA_963574355.1. Lineage (NCBI taxonomy): Eukaryota > Metazoa > Chordata > Mammalia > Primates > Lorisidae > Loris > Loris lydekkerianus. Next base: position 47,613 of record CAUYPK010001647.1, on the reverse strand, counting down.
TCTTCTACCGGAAAGATGAATAATTTAAGAGATGTTGCTACATCAATTGTCAGAATAAATTAAGTCTATCTTGACTTTGACTTCTATAGATTTATTTTACAACAGTCTTGGTAATTCCCCCTAACCCCAGTGGGAACAGCCCACATTACAAACCCCCAAAGGTGCAGATGCTAGACAGAAGGGAATACTTTTACACTGCTGATGGAACTATAAACTACTACAGCCTCTTTGGAAAGAAGTATTGAAAATGTTCAAGGAACTCAAAATAAAACTTGCGAGTGATCTCACAATCCCATTACTACCCAGAAAAAAAAAAAAAAATCATTTCATGATAAGGACATTTGCACCAGATTGTTTATCATAGCTCACTTTACAATTGCCAAAATGTGGAAGCAACCCAAGTGCCTATCAACCCATGAACAGATTAATAAACTGTGGTATATGTATACCACAGAATACTATTTGGTCATTAAAAAAAAATGGAGACTTTATAACTTTTGTATTAACTTGGATAGAGCTGAAGAACATTCTCTTTAGTAAAGTATCACAAGAATGGAAAGCAAGTTTCCCATGTATTCAGTACTAATATAAAGCCAGGAGATGAATGAATATATGCCCACACAAGAGAAAAACTCAATTTAATTCAAGTTAGAGGTAGGGGACAGAAAAGAAAGAGATTGGTGTGCTCCCACCTAATGGCCACAATGTCAGGGTATATGGCACAACTCTTGGGTGAGAGGCACAACAGGGACCTTACCTGACACATGCAAACAGTGTAACCTAACCGTTTGCATCCTCGGCTCAATCTGGGGGGAAAAAGTCTTGGTGATTCCCTTCCCCCTCCAAAAAATCTCAGTAAAATATTTATAACTAGAGCAGAGTGGTGGTTTTTCTGGCCTGTTTTTAACAACAGTTACTGGATTTTTCATTCTCACAGTATTAGTCAACATTTATAATGTTATGGGGAGTCTCTTGCTGTATATTTTTATTATTATTTTGGTATGTTTAATTGTTAATAGTATAGAGAATGTGTTATATTGTCAAATAATGCTGCTATACAAGGAAATTATTTTTTCCTCTTTAAAAAAAATATAGGTACAGAGATACGGTTCTAGGAGCTAAAGAGAGTTTTTTTTTCAAGTATTGGATAGTTTAATAACATCCATTGAAGCATGTTAGCAAGCTTAATTTTTTATCTAGTGGCATTTGCTTAAGTGGAATTTATAAAGTAGGCAGTCAAGGACATTATTACCCTCCGTTTCCAGTCATCTTGTCTTTGAAAAATGAACGCCAAGAACATGTTAATAGGAAAAAGTGATGGGGAAGAAACAGTTGCCTCAGGAAAAAAATAGAAGGCAGGAACAAATGAAAATCCAAAAGGAGCTAGGATGTGTTAATGGTACTTTACATTTTAAAGTGCTTTTTCAGGGCCGGGTGCAGTGGCTCATGCCTATAATCCTAGCACTCTGGGAGGCCGAGGCAGGCGGATAGCCTGAGCTCATGTGTTTCAGACCAGCTAGAGCTACAGCCAGACCCCTGTCTCTAAAACAAATAGCCAGGTGTTGTGGTGGGCGCCTATAGTCCCAGCTACTTGGGAGGCTGAGGCAAGAGAATTGCTTGAGCCCAATAGTCTGAGCTTGTTGTGAGCTATGACACCATGGCACGCTACCAAGGGCGACAAAGTGAGGCTCTGTTTTTTTTTTTTTTTAAAAAAAAGTGCTTTCTCTTACATTGTCTCAGCCTTCAAAATTCCTTAAGTAAAATTATTACACAATTTTATAGTTCAGGATTTATTAGAAAAAAAAAGACATCTCAGAAGCACTTGTGTTCTTAAGTGTTAAGAAGGCAGATGGTTCTTATAAATCTATGTTGTTAAAGTTCATTTGTCATTCAAAATTCAGCAAATAAATAATTTACTACAAATCAGAACTGTTTGCAATACTTTCTCCTTTTTCTTTCTTTGGCTAATTCATTCAGCTATACTCCTACAGGAACTAGTTTTCATTGGTAGAAATGAAGCACACTCAACATTCACGAAGCTTGGCTACTGAGATTCTTACTCACTAAAAAATTGGTCACTTGCCGTATAAAATAATTATGGTATCTCCAAAAAACACAGTATCAGCCAGGTGCAGTGACATCCACCTATAACCCTAGCATTCTGGGAAGCAGAGGCAGGAGGATCTCTTGAGCTCAAGAGTTCAAGTCCAACCTCAGCCCCGGGCAAGAGCAAGATCCTGTCTTTACAAAAAATAGAAAAAATTAGCCAGGTGTGGTGGTGTGCCTGTAGTTTTAGCTGTTTGGGAGGTCGAGGCAGGAGGATCATTTGAGTCTAGGAGTTTGAGGTTGCTGTGGGCTAAGGCTGATGTCATGACACTCTAGATTAGGTGACAGAGCTCAAAAAAAAAAAAAAAAGCACACTATTATAGAAAGCTATTTAGAATTAACAGTACTCAGTAAGTAAATGTACATACATGCTTTCCAACTACCCTTCTTAAGCTTTAATCTTAACTAAAGACACATAAACATAAGCTGTATAGGACTAAAGTTTAGCTTTACATTGTGTTTCAGTCATTTACTTTAAATTTTGTACATTCTGTTTGAAATGTTTGTTAATTTTTCATGACCTAAGTACCTTATAAGGTCGTTCATTGTTCAAATATATTGAATCATGTGTTCCAGCTTGCAATTTCCTTTCAGAGTATACACACCCTGATTTATTGGTCTGATTTCCATTCCACACATTAATTTATTTGAGGTTAACTGTGCTAAAGTCAGATGTTTATTTTCTATTTCCTGTTGAGAAAACCAGAATCCAAAAGAAAAACAGAACTGGAAAACATATTCCACCATTAAACTTTGATTTAACTGGACTAAAAAATTCACAAAGTAAATTTCATTTCAGGAGTTGATAGTCTTTTCAACCATATTAGCCTCTGATATATTGTAAGTGCCTGGTTCCTTCATATTAGAACATTTGAATGATGTCACTAAATTGGACTCAGGTAGACTGGTAATTTTATTGGTCTGCTTCTTTAATAGTTTGAAATTGCCATTAAGACCTAGTAAGTCTTGCTACCTCTGCTTTACCACTTTTGATCCATTGTAGATAGCCTTGGGGGAAGCCTCAAACGCAAGTTAGGGAAATGTGACACACTCTCCCACAAGGGGCCAACTAAATCATCTGACCTCCCACAATGGATGACCTCCAAGTGCCCAGAAGGACTCCACCCTGATGATTTCCCAAGATTATGTGGAATACAACTCTGGCTCTCGGATGTCCTTAGGAAATGAGTCATTTTTAAAAGGCTGAATTTTTCTGATTCCTGAGAATTTACTTCTAGAGGTTGACAAACTTGCTGAATTAAAACCTTCTCTCCTATTTTAATTAGAAATGGTGAACATAATTCACTTTTCTCAGGCTTAGAGTGACCGTGGTGAACTCTGGATTTTGGGGCAGGATGAACAGGAACCTGCTTTCCTGGAGTGGAATAATAATTGATTTGGAGTCAGAAGCCATGAGACTTACTAGGTGTGTGTGAGTGGTTTCTTTTCACTTTTTTTTTTAAGTACTGTGAAGGGAGGTGTGTGACTTGGACTTTATTGTTTATGATGTTTACCTGCAGTATTGTTTCAACAGACAAATATTTACTAAGCATCATTTTCCTGGCACTATTCTCCATGCTGGGGATAAGAACAAAGCTTTCTGCTCTGGTGGAGGTCTACCAGTTAGTAGAAGAACACAGCCAAACAAAAGGTAATGGGTAAGCATAACAGGGGGCGATAGACGCAGTGGACAGGAAGGAAACCAAGAAGGGGAGGAGGGATTGTACCAGAGGCAAAGGCCTGAAAGGGGGTGAAATGTATTGCAAGTTGTCTCTTTAAATACCCTCCCCCCTCTCTCCAGGAATTAAAATCTTAATTCCTGCCAGAGGCCTGTCATCTGAGGGGCAGAGGCTTTTCCCATGGGATATCTTCACTGGGGATGGAGATAAGGTGGACCAGGACCACCAACCACAGTGAGATAGCAATAGCCCAAGGCTGAAACCCCCTTTAAAAGGAAGGATGATGGTTCTTTAAGAAGAGAACCTGCCATCCTCCTCATTTGTGGGCCAATTGAAACATTTCTCTTTCCTTTTTCTCAACCTGCTGGTTCTCCTTCTTCCCTAAGCCGTGGGGACTACAACTGAACTTTTGGGATCATGCTGGCAGTGCTTGCAATTCTAAGAAGGGTGGTTAGGGAAGGCCTCACCACCAACAGGGCACATTTGAGGAGTTTGTGCAGGAGGTGAGGGAGGCAGCCTGTAGGTGAGGGGGACAGTGTTCCGGGATTAGGAGGAGGAAGCAGAGTACGAAGTTCGTGACACAGGAACTGGATGGGCCTGGCGCATGCTGGACCCCAATGGGGCTGGAGCCCAATGGGCAAGAAGAGCAGCAGGAGGTGGCCCCAGGGATGTGGGTTCAGGTAGGGTAGGTCTATGTGGAGGCTACTGCAGGGCCCCGACTTTGGGGCCTCTGGAGACTTCCAAGCCAGGACTGCTGAGTGGAACATCCCCCATCCTTGGGAACGGGGAAAACAAGGAGACCAGTTAGGAGGTTAGGAGCTTACTATGGCTTTCCAAGTGACAGGCAATGAAGCAGCGGAGGTGCTGGGATTCTGTGCATGCTAGTCACATTTACTGAGACTGGCACTGCCAGGTACCTAGACACACACTTTAAACCTCCTACATGAATCACCTTGTTATCCTCCAACCCTCCAAGGCAGGCAGTATTCCTATTCTCATTTTCACAGACAATCTAAACCTTATTCTGTTAAAACAGTCCTATTTGCTTATATAAGAAGGCATAAAGGAAGTGGGTGTAGTGGATGCCATTTCGCATCACTCAAGAGTCCCCTTGGAGAGCGAGGCATATTCCCCTGGTTGCCAGGAGTGGTGGTTGCTGACAGTTCAGCTCAGCGCCTCTCTGGGTACCACTCAGCCCAGCTCTTCTCTGAGCATCCATCGAGTTGCCTGCCCAAGGCTACGCTTCTGTTCTGGCAGTAACTGGGTGAAAAGGGAGTGGCGTAAAGGCAAACCTCTTGCCTCCATTCAGGGCAACTCCCGGTGCCATCCCAGCTCCACAGCGCCCCACAGGCGCTGAGGCCTCTACTGAAACTGCATCAAATTTCAGCATCCCCTCCCTTCATCCTGCTTCCTTGGTATTCCTGAGGGCAGTCCTTAATAATCTTCCTGCATGCAAATCTCTGCCTTGGATTCTATTTCCTGCGGAACCATATTTAAGCGAGTTTTTTTAAATGGAAAAAGTGGTATAAGGCACACACACACAAAAAAAGATAGAGAATGAAACTTTTTTGAAGATAAATTATGAAGGTTGCTTTTCTAAACAAAGTAATGTTTGATTTCCTGATTTTAATCAATAAAACCACCAGATTTAATTAACACAACATATTCTATAGTGAGAATGTAATTTCATCAACAAAAAGAAACAAAAATAGTTTCAAGTGTCTACTTGTGATATTAGAAAGCATATTGAGACTTTTATAAGTGAAACAGCATACCAGCTCAAAAACGCATTTCCTCCTGTTAAACTTGGCTAACACATGTTATTGGAATTTTAATTCTTCCCTGAAATGCATGGCAGATGGTATCCAAGGCCACCTGGTGTCGTGGGAGTTATTTTAAAACATTCATTCAAAATAGGCTACGTAAAGAGGACTTTTTAAATACTCATTGACTCCTGATTATTAAAACATGTTCAATCTTCACACCAAGCTGTGCTTTAGGGTATGCCTTATTTTTCTGTTTGAACTTAACAGACAGTAGTTTTATAAATAGCATTATTAAAAAGAATTATAATAAAGTAATTGTAATGATACACTCAAGATGTCAAAGAACAATGGTTATTTATAGACATGGTCAGACTTTTTCTTTCTTTATTCTTATTTATTCATTTTTGGGAGACAAAGTCTCACTCTGTTGCCCTAGGCTAGAGTGCAGTGGCATCTCACAGCAACTTCAGACTCCTGGGTTTAAGCAATCCTCCTGCATTAACCTCCTGGGTAGCTGGGACTATGGGTGCCTGCCAGCACGCCTGGCTAATTTTCTATTTATTTATTTATTTATTTATTTATTTATTTAAAGAGGGAGGTCTCACTTTTGTTCAGGCTGGTCTTGAAGTCCTGAGCTCAAGCAATCTTCTGGTCTTGGTTTCCCAGAGTGCTAGGATTATGGGCGTGAGTCACCCCACCCCACCAATCAGACTTCCTTAGACTCTAAGGATATGTTGTTTCTTTAGTATTTATTCCATTATTACCTCTTTTTTTCCATATACATTTGTCAGTCTAACAGAATCTCCTTGCTGAGTTCCAGTTAGCCATGTAGGAGAAAATACAAAGAATTATATCAACCAGCACTATTATCATGATAAGTCTCTATTTTATGTATTTGAGAAATTCCAATCAGAAAGATTTTAGCTCTATCTTTTACCTTGTGTTAGCCAACTAAGTAGGGAGTACAGATTTCTTTTGTATAAGAGCATTAAAAACACAACAGAAAATTTGTTATGCCAATATAAAAGAGCCTGGTCTTCTAGATTGATAAAATTTAAGCATAAAAAAGAATTTTTCTATTGAAAATAAGTAAACATTCTGAAAATGCTTAAGAAAGGATAGCTCCAAAAATTACTGTTGAATTATGTGAGTGAAATAACCGGAGGAGAAAAATCAGAAAAATCTCAGTCTACCCAAATTACTCTGCATGTATCTTAAAATTTGTATTCCATTTTAAAATACCAAAACTGATAATCACAGCAGTGAATTACTGATGTGATTTTTGCAGATTCTAATCAGGAGACTCTTACTCAAAGAAAAGAGCTTGATTTGATATCAGAAGATTGGTGAATGGATTTACATGTGAAATTTCAGGGTAAAATAAAATACTCAAGAGTGTGTTTAACTTGTTCTGTGATTCTCCACCTTTAACTGATTTTTAAAGCTAACCAACAATGTACGTAGGTGGCCAAGTACATGTTTAGCATCTTCTAAGCTATTCCTCCTTTCTAGCTATATAGTAGGATGAGGGATTTCCTGGGAGTTCTTGTATAGCAAGAGTTGAATTTTTCCGTAGTCTCTGAACTTTCTGTTCTCACCATGTGAGAAATGTTTTCAGAGTAACTGAATGGTTGTTAAGCTTTGGAGGCATATGGCAGATACACCAATGTTTTTCTGATTCTCCAATATAGCTAATCCCAGACTTTCCAGTACTGCAGTAGGTATAAACAGGAGAACTGCCCCTTGCAGCAAAGCAAAGCTAACACTCATGTTGGTGGAGGATTTAAGGAAAGAACTCTGACATTTCTCTTTGATGATCTGGGTCTTAAACTGAATACATAACCTTAGCTGCAGCATTTTCCAGGGGAGAGCTCCCTTGAACTATGGAAATTCAATAAATGAGGTATACCGAAAGAGAGGAAATGTCAGTAGTACTTCTGCATTATTTACAAAATAAAGGAGAGCCAAAGAAGCAAAATATTCATGTCATATATAATTACCAGCTTAATATAGTGTCATTTTTAGAACTGTACGCCAGCCAAAGAGAAAGTGGTATAGATACAACCCTTGAGACGAACTTCACCACTGCCTTTGGGATCTACACCGTCAATACGGCAGTAACAGATAACTGCTGGACCTGAATTTCAGATAATAGCGCCTTTAACCTTGCATTTCCCTGTTCACTCTCCTCTTGCTGTGTGCAAATATGGAAAACATCAGACACACTAAAGTTGAAGTAGAGGTGGAACAGTTGGGAGGGACAGAAATCCCTGTCTCAGCAACTTCCAGAAAAACAGCAATATCACAGTAAGGGCAATCTTCCAGTCACCAAGGAGAAATCATCACCACAGGGATGAACAGTCCTGGTATTTTTCTTTTCTTTCTAACACAGAACAGTGACAATTAATTTTTTTACAAAAACAAAAGCATAAACACGCACCTCGGCTGACAATTTGCCACAGGGGTATCCACATAAGAAATGGTATTTTCAATCAGAAGTATTTTGAACCTGGTCTGAGAGCATAAAATATTTCACTAATTACTGTGCATTATATTTATAGCTTTAATTGTTTTCCCCCCTTTCTCAAGGGACATATTTCTTCCAGAAACACAGTTACTGAAGTAAAAGTTTATTTTTATTGTTTCACAGGAAAGAAGCGGAAGTATCCAACCAGCTACCATTATTCTGTAAAATCAACTGCCAGGGACCTTTGCTTAATTTATACTTTTGCCCCAAGCTGTGCAATACAGTCTGCCTTATTTTTCGGTTTGAACATGACAGGATATAGTCTCTTATAATAAAATAAATTTTAAAAAATATTGATAAATTTTCTCTGGATCAATATTTTTCACCAGATGGCATCTGTTTCAACAATGCCATCTAAAATTGTTAAACATCAATTATTAAGGTCAGGTGCATGGCTCACACCTATAATCCCAGCATTCTGGAAGGCTGAAGAGAATGGATTGTCTGAGCTCAGGAGTTCGAGACCAGCCTGAAAAAGAGCGAGACTCCCATCTCTAAAAACAAGTGGGGTGTTGTGGTGGATGCTGGTAGTACCAGCTACTTGGGAGGCTGAGGCAAGAGGATCACTTGAGCCCAAGAGTTGAGGTTGCTGTGAGCTGTGATGCCACAGCACTCTACCAAGGGCAACATAGTGAGACTCTGTGCCAAAAAAATAAAAAAATTGATTATTAAAGTCAAAGTACACACTTTATGTACCCTTGAAGGAATGTGCTTTTTTTTAAAAAAATGCCATTTTCTCACTGCAAAAGTAATAGATGTTCATTGTGGAGCACCTGACACAACACAAGAAAACATAAAGGAAAACAACCATAATTGCACCTACCTGAGATGAGCACTGTAAACAGTTTGGGAAATATCTTCCAGTAAAAGAATATAATTCTTTATTAAGTCTTAAAACTACCTTCTATTCCTTAATAAAAACTTCTATTCTTCAAAAAAAAAAAAATGTGGTTATGATTATTTCTCTAGGACTTATATTTCTTATAGTATTTGGAAAAGCATCTGATGACAAACAATAAGTAATATGGTTTAAGACTTTCACCATAATGAATGTTAAGTAACAGGTCCTAACGTCTAAAAGACCTTGATGATGAACATTATACTTGTGTTGAACATAACAACAACAATTTCAAACCAAGTCTTAGACAGTCCTAGTGAAACGGATGATTTGGTGGGTAAATGTAACCTGAACATATTCCAAAGTGGAACAGGCTCAGAAAATCCAACCAAACATGGACCAATCTTCAGAGGTAAACAAACTTCTTCAAAAGGTTTCTGTAAGCATCACAATATTCAATGAAGGAAGAGGATTCATCTTGCTTTATTTTGCCCACAATTTGGAGACCGCAAGGCTATGTTTAATTTTCCCATCTCCATGTGTTGAAGGTTAAATACATTCATTATCTGGGACCTTTTAAAGAAAACCACCTTAAAAATTAGAGCTGAAATTCACAAGAGTATCTATATATTGCTAATGTTAATGTAGAACTTAGATTTTTCATTTCCCCTAAAGTCATATCTAAGGACATTGAAGTATTCTCCCTTTCAGTGGAAGAATCCAAGGAGAGTGTTAAAGAAGGTACGTAAACACACACACCCGATTAACATATTCTCAGTATGGCAATCTACTGTCTTATCTTTTTCTTATTATGTAATATAACTACCAGGGCATTTCACTTCTATACTCAAATATCATATAAATTCTTTCAGACAAGAAAGGAGTTTTCTACATACACACATTAAGAATTCACTGGAATAAATATCCTGAGAACTTACCAGAAAACCAAATTGTTTGCATATATATACATACATTAGAACCTCAGTTTGTTGACCATCCAAGGGACTGTAACAAACTGGTCAACACACAGAGGTAGTCAACAGAAGGAAGGCCTACTGTATTGATACATACATGTGGTGCATATCTCATGTATGAAAATTAGGTCAACTGAAGGGGAAGATCAATGTAGGGAGGTGGTCAACTACAGAGGTTCTACTGTATATTCAACTGAGTGTGACTTCATTGAATAATGTGTAGCAATAAATAGTTTTATGGGAAAACAAAAAGAGTTAGAGGCAATGGAGAGTTATCACACTTGTAACAGACTTGAATACTGAGCCAGAAGACACCATCTCTAAGAAGACACTCATTCTCAAGAGAAACCTACACCCATATCCTGGGAGGGGATAAACAAGGTCATCAGAGCACAAGAGTCAGCGCCCTCCCTGTGCGGCACTTACTTGAGGGCTGTTCTGTAGTGGTAGATGGCTTCCGTGTTCCGACCTTGGTCCTTCAGAAAATTGGCATAGTTGTAGTGAACCTTAGCATTGTGGGGCAGAGTTTGAACTCCAGACCTAAAATTAATAAATTTTAAGAAAACAACAAAGAATATTATTGTGAGATTCCTTCATGTTGGACTCACAGATTCTTGAATCTATAATCCATTGTACTCATCTAAAGCAAGGCTCCCAAAATGTGTGAATTACAATCATTTACTAACACATTGTTTTCTATGGAAGCATAGAGGCAGTGCCTAACTGAACAAACATGCTGTGTATGAACAAGACTCTCTTAGCATGAAAATATAGGATCTTGGTTTGTGCCAGAGACACAGCTGGGCCTGGGCAAGGGTCTGTCATCTTTCCTAAGGCATCTTCCAAGAGCACAGCAGGGTCCAAGGATGGACCTGGAAGCAGATCATGCAACAGTGGGAACTCCAAACCTGGCGCTTATTACTGGTTTTCCAAACATAGGGTGCTGGACGCAAAAGATGCGACAACACTGGGATGCCACAAAGTTAGACCCTGAAGAGGCTGACGACAAACACTTGCCCTTCGTGGTGGGCGGGGGGAGCATTTGGTTTTAGGAAAACCTTTTCTTTCATGTCTTTTTTGAGGACAGGCTTTTTATTCTTGGAGACTTGATGAAACAGCCTATGTGGCTCTATGTGCACAATAAGGATTCAGAGAAATAAAAGAATGAATGGTTTTCATAAAATGAGAACAGCTCATAATCACAACATCCTCTATAAAACTTGAGAGGTGACATGTGGTACCCTTTATTCTCTGCCTTCTTTCTATTCTTCCCCACTATTCTCTGTTCCCTTCCAGGTGGAAAGGGACCATGCACATGGCCAGCGGGAGAGACTCTCCCACCTGCCTTGTACCTGTGGAGTCACTGCTTCCTCCTCGGTGTGCACAGTTCTCAGGGGGGCTGTGTTGGAGGAAAATGCATCCCAGATCTAGGAGTGTGCACTGGGACCCTCAAAAGGTCCTTAATTACTCAACAATGGTGGGTAATAAAGCCGGGCTTATTTGAGATAATTGTCATATGCCTGGCCCTTGTGTGGTCTGAAGGAAAGAAAAAGGCAAATGTTAATGTAGGCCCCAGCACAATCATCAAAAAAGAGTATTCCAAAAGTGAAATGATTTGATACAATTAGTTTGCAAGCATTTCTCTTAAGTAATTGGTACGGCCGTTTATAATTTACCTAGAATCCCTTCAGTGCCACACACTGTGCAAGATGTTGAAGATATAAGATAGTCCCTGTCCTCAAGGAGTTTATGGGAATGAGGAAATACAGGCAATTAGGAACTAGGAGTAATGACAAAATGGCATGCCAGGACAGGTGAGCAGGGTATGAAGGGTGCGTGGCGTGGGTCCCAGAATGGGGACCAGAAGAGGCTTCTAGAAGGCAGTGAGAAAGGATAAGTGATTGAATTAGCCTCTAGCACGAGAGGCACTAGAATATCTAAGCAGAGGACCCAGAGAAATGAGAGGGGTTTCTGAGGGACTGAAAAAGTTCAGAGTTGCTGGATGTGAAGACTGAGAAGGGAGAGAGCCCAGGGGGCCTTGTGAGCCACTCTGGAGTCTGGGTTTTATCTCTCCAGTATCAGGAGTCAGTGTGAGTCTCAAACAGAGGAGTGAGCATCTGAGCAGGACTGCTCTGGCTGCGTGGAGTTGACTGGAAGGAGGAAAGCCCGGGGGCACGGGGACCTTGGGGGTGGGGGCAGAGGATGCAGGAACTACTGGAAGGACGGGGGAGGAGAGGACAGTCAGCTTTTCCCTTTATTCACCTAGCCAAGATATGGAAACAGCCTAAGTATCTCTGGAAGGGTGAACGGATAAGGAAATTGTGGTACAGACATACCATAATGTCTTAATAAAAAAGGAGACACTGCCAGACTCAACAACAAGGATGACCCCGGAGGGCATTGTCCTGAGTGAAGAAAGCCAGATATCAGAAGGAAAAATACTGTGTGGTCTCATGTATGGAATTTTTTAAAAAATCAAAGATGCAGAAATAGCAGAAAGGTGGCTGCCAGGGGCAATGTAGGGGAGGAAACGGGGAGACAGAGGTTCAAGAGCACAAATGTGAAATGATGTAGGGATAAATAAGTCTAGAGATCTCATGGCCAATGCACAGCAGGAAGACTAGCAAATAATATTACATTATATATTGAAAATTTGCTGAGAGAGTAGATTTTAAGTGCTCTTACTACAAAAATGAATAAAAAGATAACTATGGAAGGTGATTGCTTACCTGCAGTGGTCATTTCACTGTGGATAAGTACATTAAAACATCAATGAGTTGCACATCTTACATCTATACATTAAAAAGAGGATTTTTAAAAAAAGAGCATGGAAGAAAGACTTTGCTTCCTTTTTCTTTTCCTCTATATTTTATGTTCTGGCTGAAAGATGTAGAAATAAATATCAAAGATGGTGATAAAACTCTGGCTCCCTGGAGAATACCAAAGGAGAACCAGAAATGCCCCAGCTTGGCACCAGCTAAGGCTGGTAAGAGCCTGAAAGGCAGACCGTCCACAAAGCGCAGATGCTACAGATTTTTTTTTTTTGGAGGGGGGGGGGCACATCTAGTGAAGGGCAAAGTATTAATCTGTCAGGGGAGTCAAACTCCGGTCTCTTTAAAAACAAATCAACATCAGTCTCGTACACGACCAATTACAAAGAACTTTCCCCGTGTCCCCTCATTTAAACCTTCCTGATGTGAAATCTATATTTGTACTACCCTCTGCACAAAACCTGCTCCATTAGCCAGGTCCACCTGTAGCCCCAGCTTCTCTGGAGGCTGGGGCAGGAGGATCACTTGAGCCCAGAAGTTTGAGGTTATGGTGAGATGTGGTGACACCCTGTGCTCTAGGCTCGAGACAGAGCAAGACTCTGTCTCAAAAAATAAAAAATGATAACCCTGCTAACCTGCTGCAGACAACTGGAAATATTCATGGCCATTATGTACTAGAAAGGGGTCCCTTCATCTGCTTTTAGGATGTGAAGATCCAGCACCTACAAAGAAACCCCACGAGCCTTATGAGAACTTGCTACCATTGTAGTGTAGGGAACCTGAATTTCCAGACCTCCCAGAATGGAAGACCTAAAGGATCCCTGGAGACAATTTCTCCCTCCCCCAGACCCATTCCACAGGAGAGAGAGCCATGACTCAGAAAGGAGCAGTGGTGGTCACAGGAGGCAGGGTGGCTTATTTACACAACAGGCAAAGGCGTTTCCCACATCTACTGTAGACAGTTCTATTGGGGGGGGTGGTGTGCTAAAGCACAACACTATCTTTCATCTGAGATACCTTTTATGGTTATAGAACCCTTTTATCTGCATGGTAAAGAAAAATAAAATGTACCCCATGTGGTCAGAATTTTAATACAGCTTTTGAAATGGATGGTATCTAAAGTGAATTTGGTCATATGAGCAGGATCTAGGTCAAAGTGATAGTAATAGCTTAAAAAAAAATAAAAAATTTTTTCTAATTTGAGAGGCCCAGGGAGGATTGCCCGAGGCCAGGAGTTCAAGACCAACCTAAGCAACACAGCGAGAACCCGTCTCTACAGAAAATAAAAAAAAAAAAAACAGGCAGGCATGGCGGCACATGCCTGTAGTCCCAGCTCATTAGGAGGTAGAGGCAGGAGGATAATTTGAAACAGGAGGAGGCTGCAGGGAGTTATGATCATGCCTCTGTACTCCAACCTGGGTGACGGAGTGAGATCTTATCATGAAAAAAAAAAAAAAGCATACAAACCCTCCAAAATAAACAAACAAACAAACAAAAACTTCAAGTGAATTTCCATGCCATCAAAGTTCTGTTTTTTTTATCTAGAACTAAACAGTGCATGGTACCAGCGAGGTTTTGAAGGTAACTTCAATTACAGGATGGATGTAACTGGCATGTTTATTGAAATGGGACCCATCCTCTGTGCCATTAGCCAAGTGGCTCTAATTCACATTTCACCCAGGGAATAGACAATTGGGCCCATGAAAACATGGCCTTGCGGAGATCGGGCATTGTTTCCCTGGCACGAGGAAGTAATAATGTTCCTAACAGACAAGCAGAAGTGGGTGGAGTCATACACTGTTCCCATTGTTGTTTTTGACCTTTATGTTCCCTCGGTAATATTTTTCTGCTATGTTTTTCCAGGCTCTCATTTCACAATGAAAAGTTTGTAAAAAAAAAAAAAAAAAAATCAAAGGAAATAAACAACAAGCCAAAGGCAACACTTTCTCTGTAAAGTAACTGGTCAGGTCACTCGATCCCTCCAGGACTCCGCTGCCTCTAGCTCTTGATACTCTGATTTAATACTTCTTATTTTTATGAAAATATTCAGCTTTGCCCATATTTAACTCCACAAAGAAATATAATGTTCATAAATTATATGGCTGGATCCACAATAATTACAATAATTATACAGAATGATGTCCCTTTCAATTCAGGATTTTAAACTCATGCATTTCACATTTCTCCCTTGCACCTCTTATTGGCGAGAGACTGGATAAATAACAGGAATAACAAAAAAGCCTCTCTAATCCGGTGTATCTCCAAGTTTTTAGAGCATCAATTTGTTTTGTGGGCATCACAGGAAAAACAAACATTTTTTAAAAAATCTGTAGTATTTCGCTAGAAGTTAACAGAAAAGTAAGAAGAATTCACGGCTCTCCTCAATTCTGAACCCTGCTTTGACCTGAGATTTCATAATACCACACAAAGGAAGGCCAGTACTCATGGAATGCTTGGTATAAATCAAGTGCTGGACTGAGCACCCATTTCCATGGCTCATCTCATTAAGACCTTTCAAGAACCTGTCAAATAAGTAGTACTGTTACACCTCTTATATTATAGAGGAAAAAAGTGAAGTTCAGAGAGAGTCAGACCTTTCTCTAAGTAGCAGAATAGAGATTTCAATGGAGGCCAATACATGGTCAGGATCATTCCCGAAGCTGAACATTTGATACTAAATCAAAACAGTACCATAGGATACTAGTAACAGTGGACTTTCACTATCACAGGTTTATATAGTTGGTAAGCTAACTGGAGCCTGTGGGCCACGGACTGTTGATGTGTTTATATGTTACCTTTGGCTTCTTTCCCAAGAAAGAGCTGGAGTTGAGTAACGGAAAGACTGTATGGCTCACAAAGCTTAAAATATTTACCATATGGCCCTTTACAAAGGAATTTGTCAGTACCTGGTTTATCTTCTCTGCCCTGGAAGGTCTGCTGATCTCTCTGGGTCAGTAATTCAGAGAAAAAGAGAGAGAATCATGTTTCCTACAGAGCAGGAAGACGGTCTAGGTTATAAATGGTTAGTTGGTGGTCCGTGGGACACATAAACAGTCCATGAATTGGATGTGGAGACGCTCTGAACTGGATGCAAAAAAGAAAATATGCTTGTCTTCTGTCTTTCCAGGTATTTTGAGGTTTACAAGGGGGAAAAGGAGGTTTAACTTAATCAAATTAGGTATTATGGTATTATTTACTCTAAACAAATATAAAATCCTGGAGTGTTCCTGGGCCCAACTGGAGCTGTGCAATTATCCTGTTCCCAGGAGAGGACACAGAACAGTTTCTTGTTATAAGAATTAAAGAAAATATGAGGCTACACCTTGCACCTTATGATCATGAATCAATCTCTCTCTTTCCTCTTTCTCTGTTTATAGTTGACCTAGCTTAGGTTAGAAAACACAAGATATAGCAAAGTGTAAGTATATTTTGATTTCTACACTAGATTTGGGTTCAAATCCTCGTTCCTCCTAATGGTAATTTCAGCTTGGACAACTTACTCTCTCCAGTCTTCTGATAAGATTGAAATGCTAGTTTCTTGTGCATTTTATGTGCAAAGCTCTTGACAACAGAAGAACAAAGTTGCACAGAACCCTAAATTTGTACCTACTAAAAACAGATCACAGAGTAGGAACTTTTGTGTGAGCAGTGGCCTCAGCTGAAAAAGCTGCAAGTGGACCAAAACGTGCATCTTCTCCAACACAGAGGTCAGTCTGAAGCTATTCTGTAAGACTGCTCATAGTATTGCCAAGCAAAACCATCCCGTATAATGAGAGGGGCCTTCATGAAGCCATCTGTCCTGGGAATGGTCATTAGGTTTATTGTCTAGAACAAAGGAGAAACAAAGCAAGGATTCTGCCAAGGACATCACTGTCTCTAGAACTATGTAAATCTTTTCTTACTTAATTTGGCCAGCTCTTGGTTTTGGACATTATGGATAATTTAGGTTTTGTTCATCCTTTAATACTCTGCTCAGACCTACGAGAGAAGGATCCTCAAAGGTCTGAGTTGGTCTTAGACACCTACTCATGCTTAACACAGTGGTCTGTGTCTAATGTTACACTACGCAGAAATATGTTCCTGTGTCTGACTCCCACGGAGTTCCCGCTCCCGTACAGATTTCTCTCTCTCATCCTAGAACACAGCACATAGTAATAACCTGAAAACCTTATGTAGTTATCCCCATGTGCCAGACACTGTCCTATGCATCTTTCACATACTATCTTATCCTTACACTGAAGATAAACACTATTATTCTAAATTTTAAAATCAAGGCACAGAGTGGTTAAGTAACTTGCCTAAAATCACACAGCTATTAAATGAGAGATCTTGGAGCAGAGTCAGCAAGTCTAACACTGCATTGCCTCATGGATTCTCACAAAATGTTTATTTGACTGATCTGAACATTACCCAGCATAGAGTCATTCATACAAGGATATGGGAAAAGGACAGTCTTAAAGGACTATCCTTTAAAGGATATAAAGGGAAAAGAAGAGTTTTAAAGCCTCAGATGCTTAAAATTCTCTCAGGACAAAGAAAAATGACAATAGGCAAAGTTTCCTAAAAAGAGTATCAATAGCTTTGATTTGTACCTTCCACAAAGTTCCACTTGACCGCCAAATGCCTCTCCAGGCACCAAGTCTCCTTAATCGTATATGAGGAATGGCTGTCTTTGAGAAATCAATTCGACTGTTCACTCACTACATACTTCTGTTTAAAAATCAGAGGCTTTTAAATGTAAGGTCAATGAACTTTTTTATTTTCCATTTCCCTCTTTTTTAATTTTTTTTATTTGCTGGCATCAGCTATAGAGGGCTTGAGCACTAACTTGGTATCTTTGAAGTAAACTACAGTCTGCCAAAATCCCTCCCCACTGTCGCTCTGATTAAGCAGTAAACACCACCAGAAAATACGACCGCTGTTAGTACCTCAATTCAGGCAAAGGGCTTAACACAGGGCAAACTTGTTTTAAAGTTTCTCATAAAGGCAGTGACCACTGAAAGTGAAAGGGAAAAAATTTAAACTAACAGAGACTAAGAGGAAGTGATGTATTACTGGACTTTAATACCCTTGTGTTTACAGAAGGAACTTAGCACGAGGCAGTGGGAGGGAAGGAGTCCACTGTGGCCTGTGAGGACCGAGTGTACTGTAGGAGGCTGGGACACACATCGAACAGGCTAGGATGCTTAAGAGTAATTCTGCAAATCTGCATGAAAAAAAGGTTCATAAAAAAATCCACACAAAAAACTTCACACTTCTACAGTTCTCCCCACAGTAGACATTGAAACAATGATCCTGACGACATTGGTGACAATGACACGGTATTAATGAATAAACAAACTAAAGGGACATACACCCCCTAACTGATTTTTGTTTATTTTCCATTTTAAAAAGGGTCAAAACGTAGTAACATCGGAGACATTATTTCAAAATAGTGGCATCGGGTCAGATGGTAGCTGTGGCTCAAGTGGGTAAATGTTGCAAGAGGGAAGACACGGTGGACGACCGGGGCTGCCCTGGTGTTAGACTGCCAAATGTTGGAACCCCTCCCTGGAGCTGATAGGGAACGTGTGTGGACACAACCCAGCCTGACACTCCTGTGGACTGATTACTTGTGAGAGGAACTGGAAACTATCCTGAGTGCAATTCTCCACTTGTCTTATGGCAACTTTGGCGTATGACTTTTTGAAGATGCCACTGTTGACAGGAGTTAAAGTTAAGATTCAGAAAACAGCACTAAAGATGTATGTTACCAGGGAAGAAGGCTTTCCTAGTCTAAGGAATTGTTTTCAACTTGACCAACAGTGTGGACTTGGACAACACCAAAAAGAAAATGGAGATACACAAAAAGGAAAAAAGAAGATGTTTTTTCAGAAAAAAACAGAGAAATAGAATGGCAGAGGCCGGTGTGGTGGCTCATAGCTGTAACCACACTGCTTTGGGAGGCTGAGGTGGGTCAGAGGATTGCTTGAGGCCAGGAGTTTGAGATCAGCCTGGGCAATACAGTGAGAAGTTGTCTCTATACAACACCTAAAAAAAATTAGCTGGGCGTGGTGCTGCACGCCTATAATCTCAGCTACTTGAGAGGGTGAAGCAGGAGAATCGCTGGAGCCTGGGAGCTGGAGGCTACAGGGAGCTGTGATCATGCACCACTGCACCCAGGTGACAGAGCAAGACCCTGTGTCACCCAATAAAAAAAGAAAAGACAGGAAAAGGAACACAGAAGACTATTTATACACAAACAACTACAGTGGGGTCTAAAAGAGAAGAATAAGCAAGCTTTTTAAAATGAGCTCACTAGA
Organism: Loris lydekkerianus; assembly: GCA_963574355.1. NCBI lineage: Eukaryota > Metazoa > Chordata > Mammalia > Primates > Lorisidae > Loris > Loris lydekkerianus. The sequence continues at coordinate 28,650 of CAUYPK010001647.1, read as the reverse complement.
GAGTTCTGATCCTCCCCTCTGGCTTTGGCTCAGCGTAAAGACAAATCTACCCAATTAGCAATGCAACTTGAAAAATCCACCACAAAACCAGTGGGTTTTCCACAAGCATGAAAATGGGCCAACATACTTCATTAGCACCTACTCACAGACTTGTGACTAGCTCTGTAAGAACAACAACCACTGCAGGGGAGACAAGTGGAATGCAAGTTCCAGAGTCTGACACGTTCAGAAACCCAAGTATTTCATCACATCAGAGCTGCCACCCCACCCCCACCTTGCTGGAGGCTCTAGCTTCTCCCGTGTCACAGAGCTACAGGATGCATCCAGGGTGCTTTTCTGGCAGCCCAGTTAACCTTTATTTCTCTGCTTACAAGATCTGGACCTTGGGGCTGAACCCAGCAGCTAACGAAAGCAATGTGACTTGTAAAATTCTAGCCACGTGCAGCTGCACAACACGGCACTACCAGCAGCAGTTGTGTTAAAGTATTTATAAAGAGAGAATTTCAGAAGTGAGCTGAGTAATATAGGGGATATATAACTGTGAATAAGATATTTTAGCTTTACTTCCTGGGAGAGATTGATGCTGTATGTCTCATCTGATAGAAGAGAGGAATAAATAATTCACCTATATATGTTTAAAATTGGCAAAGGGGTAAAATCTTACTTAGCATAAGATTGGAAGACTTGTAAAATCTTCTTGAACATAAACCTGAACCTTGTATTTTAAAAAATAATATAAAGTAGTGGAAGAGTGCAGCAAACATTCATTTGCCTATTGATTTGTTCATTCATTCTCTCATTCATTGATTTTTGGCAGCCCACAGTCTGTTCTTCCTTCTTCCACTACTTGCATCTCCTGATGGGAAGCTCCCTCTCCCCTCACTACGTGAGGTCTCGGGGAAGTCCAAGGCGCTCTTACCTCCATCCGTGCCTTCCTTAAAGGAGGCTTCCTGGCCAAACCAGGCTTCTCAGCACCTTGGCTGGGGAAACGGGCAGGCACATGACCTAAGCCCAAGCTCAGCCACAGGAATTAATTTTCCTGGGACTTAGATGTGAAGAAATAAAAAAACTGGTGTAAGTTTACCCGCTTGTTCCCGAGAGGGTGCTCCAAAAGCACTATCCAGATGCCTGCTTCTTGCCAGCTGCACGCAGGTTCATCCCTTGCTTTTTTTTTTTTTTTTTTTTTTTTTTAGATATTTGTACCAAAATGTTTATTGTAGCTCAATTCATAATTGCTAAGTCATGGAAGAAGCCCAAGTACCCACTGACTCATGAATGGATTAATAAATTGTGGTACATGTACACCAAGGAATATTATGTAGCCTTAAAGAAAGATGGAGACTTTACCTCTTTCATGTTTACATGGATGGAGCTGGAACATATTCTTCTTAGTAAAGTATCTCAAGAATGGAGGAAAAATTATCCAATGTACTCAGCTCTACTATGAAACCAATTTATAGCTTTCATATGAAAGGTTCCTCACTTCTGAATGCTTTCCCACACTCTTACCATGGTTTCCCTTTCTCTCAAGGCCTTCCAATGCTGAACCCCCAATGCTCGGGGGTTCAGTTGTTTGTCCCCAAAGAATATTAGGTACCAGCTGAGCCGGGAAGCAAGTCAAAGCCGTGGTGACTGAATTGGCCACTTGGGTTGTAAATGAGGACAGAAGGTGGAAGAGCATCTAGGTGGAGACCACCGGGAGACAGCTCACATACTGTGGTGTTATCAGGTGTGGCAGCTCCAAAAGAGCCTGCATGAAGGTCCCCAGGGACCTTCAGACATTCGTGAAGATAGACTGAGCCCCAGAAGCACAGCATCATGACCAGCAGTCCCAAAGAATGTGTGTATTTAATGACAAGTTTAGGGTCATCATGGGACACTGTTATGTTCAGAAGCAGCTTCTACACCACAGAAAAAACCTACCAGGAGATTAAAAAAAAGTCTTTCATTTCCTCATCCCCAGTTAACATTCAAAATAAAGCAACTGGATCGTAGATCACAATTTAACATGATAAAATATTTGAAGGAAATGAACTGCATTTCTCTTCCTTCTAGGTGTGCGTTCGCCTTTCTCATTCTCTTGACTGAACAATGAAATTAGGCTGATCGGTTTCATTTTGTTTATAGCTGATTTTACAACCCAGCTCATCATTAACATTGTTCCCATCGGAATTCACCCACCTAAAAACCTTCCAAACGGGCTTCTTTTCATAAATTCTCTTAAAATGGGCTCCCGTTAAATTTTATATGTCATTGGAAAAAATTGATAGCTAAAACCCAAAGTAGAATTACATCTTCCACTTAAAATGTTACTGAAGATAATTTTATGGATTAATAAATACTGCGTGATGCACGTTACTCATTTGTTTGGAAACAAAACACAGGCAAATAAAGGGGAAGAGAATTACTTTTCTCCCTCTAATCATACCTGAACAGGGACTCTCTTGACAGCCAAATTTCATTCTGCTTCACAGTTTTCCAAGAGAAAAGCAACAGCAGCAGCACGGTGGACACCAGCAGGGTGGTGGCTCCACACCGGTTCAGCCAAGTGCAGAGCCTGCTCAGTCCGTGCACGACGAGGATGCAGTAGCCCATGCTGGGGAGGGGTGGGAAGAGCAGCGTTACTCGGGGGTGCGAAGGAGTCCCCCAGCCATCACCCCTGGATAGCTTCCTTCCTTCCCTTTCTTTTTGTGTTTCTTTCCTGTCTGTCTTTCCTCTTTCTTTTTTTCTTTTTTTTGAGACAGGGTGGAAAGAACAGAATTACTTTGAGGGTGCAGTGAATTCCCACCAAGCACCACCTCCTATATATAATAACTAACTTATTTTCTCCCTCCTTTCCCTTCTTTCTTCTGTCCTTCCTTCCTTCCTCCCTCCCTCCCTTACTTTTTCTTGAGACAGGGTCTCACTCTGTTGTCTGGGCTAAAGTGCAGGGGTATCTTCATAGCTTACTGCAACTGCCTGGGCTCAAGCAATCCTCCTGCCTCAGTCTCATGAGTAGCTGGGACTACAGGGATACACCATCATGCCCAGCTAATTTTTCTGTTTTCTTTTTTTAGAGATGGGTCTCTTGTTCAGTCTGGTCTGGAACTCTTGACCTCAAGAAATCCTCCCACTTTGGCCCCCCAAAGTGTTAGGATTACAGGCTTGAGCCCCTGCACCCAGCCCTAACTGTCAAATAAAGCTTGTCATATGCTAGAGAAAGAAATATGGACTTCTGTGTGTTTTAGACATCATTATTATTAACGGGTCGGCTCTCTAAAGCACTGCACTAGAGTGTGTGCCGGCTCTTTGGTTTGAGTATAGAGAATCATAAGCTCAGAGTGTCCAGGATTTCAGTAGCTCAGGCATCCTGAGAAATCCCATGTGTGTGTTCTTGGGTCCCAAATGGATTCTCTGACCCAAGCTCACTCATGTCACTTGTCATTGTATAACCCTATTGACACCTTGTATCCAAATTTGGAGTCTCTGCTGCAGCAAGTCCGATGGCAACTTTCTGGGGGACAATCTCTGAGAGCTCCCTATCAGGTTTGGGAAGGTAGGTGTGCTGGCACCAAGAAGTACTGAGTTCTATTTTCAGGGCCAGCCAAAGCCCTTCACTCTGGAAAAGTAGAGCTCCTGAGCTCGCTGCTTGGAGCTCCTCACAGACAACCAATATTCACATGATTCTCTTGCTGACTCTGGCCCACGGCGGGACTCTGCATATGGGTATCACGCCTTTGGCTTGGTACAACATGGTCCCTGTTGTACCAACAGATGCTTCCTGCCAACTGGACTCACAGGAACAGAAACATTTAGTTTGTACCCATTATTGTTCTGTGTGCATTTTAGTTAATAGCTGCTTCTTTCCAAAGATGATTGACTGCAAATTGGTATAGAATATGTTAAAAATGTATTAAGCTTCTATAAGGAAATCCTACATTAGTCAGAACATTATACTATTAACAGCCCCAAATAAACATCACCCATATACTTGTTCAATTTTTATTCATTCTTTCTCTTATGTGGCTGGCAATATTTTAGGGACTAAAATCCAATTTTGTATAGAACACAGGCCTTGCCCTCGAAGAATCCCTTCTAGTGAATCAAGTTGGTCTTGTAAAAGGAAACTAAATATTCTTATTCCTAAACACATGTCCTTTGGAAGAACATCTTCTCACCTTCTGTTCTCCTTTCTTTTTCTTTTTCTTTTTTTTTTTAAGACAGAGTCAGTCTCTGTACCCTGGTGTCATAGCTTACACAACCTCAAACTATTGGGCTGAAGTGATCTTCCTGTCTCAGTCTCCTGAGCAGCTGGGATTGTAGGTGTCCATCATAACGCCTGGCTAGATTTTTAGTGTGTGTGGGGGGGTGTCTTGCTCTTGCCTAGGCTGGTCTTAAACTGAGCTCAGGTGATCCAGCACCCCTGGCCTCCCAGAGTGCAAGGATTACAAGTGTGAGCCACCATGCCCAGCCCTGTTCTCCTTTCTAAATGTCTAAGCTTCTGCATCAAGAACAGAAAAACAAGAGAGAGACATTTGAATATTGTTACTTGGAGCTTGTGGGAATCAGGAGGAGGGCCTACTCCTTGCTCTGACTGTCATAAGCTGGTTGGTCCAGCTATCTAAGAGTTAAGGGTTCACTACTTGGCCACAGGCAGTCACCACCCTTCTCAACCCTAAGGACAATAAAGAGCCCCATGTGCTCCATGCCCCCTGCTCAAGCACTGGCTTTGATTGCTATAGCTACCTTACAGAGGCTGTGCACAGGCCAGAACACAGTCCCTACTGCAATTAAAAAAAAAAAAAAAAAAAAAAAAAGTCTAAAAACCTCTTCCCATGTATACAACTCCCCTGTTGTACATACCTTAAAGGTATGAAGCTTTTCTACAAATCTACTTTCTTTTTCCTTTTTCTTTTCTTTTCTTTTTTTTTTTTTTTTTTTTGAGATAGGGTCTTACTCTGTTGCCCACACTAGAGTGCAGTGGTGTCATTACAGCTCACTGCAACCTCAGACTCTGGGCACCTGCCACCATACCCAGGTAATTTTAAAAATTTTTATAGAGAAAACATCTTGCTATGTTTTCTCAAACTCTTACACTAAAGCGATCCACCCACCTGAGCCTCCCAAATGCTGGAATTATAGAAATGAGCTACTGACCCCAGCCAATTCTTTAATATTGCACAATATTGCCCTTGGTAACGTCACCACTGTGTCTGCCCACAATAGTTGCTCAAGTTCACGAGTCTATTTGCCACCTGTTCCTCTAGCCCCAGTTGATCCCAACTCAAACTGAGCAGGGTACTTCAGGACCATAACTAGGCCCTCTGGTCTCTAATCTTTCATTCATCAGATATTTAACAAACATCTACTATGTATGTGAAACTAGTATAGACATCAAGAACCTATCAGTGAACAAAAGACAATAATCCTTATCCCTGTGGAACTCACAGGGATGGGGGGAAATAGCTAATAAACCAGTAAATAACACATGGGCATGTATGCAGTGATACTTTACGTGGAGAAAAATCAGTAATATTTTAAGAAGGTTTTAATATGGGCAGTCAGGGAAGGTCTCACTGACATTTGAGCAAAGACCAGAAATGCCCAGGGAACATACTATGCACCCACACCTCCAACGCCAGCTCTCTTCCCACCCCCATCCTTACACAGCAACACCAACAGCTAACATTCACGAAGCCCAGCATGTCCACATCTGATCCCAGTACGTGCTCACAAGCTTATGGGTCACCGTTATTAAGTAGTTCAACACATGAAGAGAAAGGTAAGCTGACTTGCTGAGTTCGGTTATACATTTAGTAAACAGCAGTGCAAGGACAGACAACCCAGGAATTTCAGATTTCAGAGGCTACATTCCAAGTGCAGCCCTGTTGCAGGGATTGTGTCTTGACTGGCCGATTCCTGTGTTCCTCAGACTTTGTCATGTGGAGTCCCCTACTTTCTTCCCAAATGCTCCATTCATGAAATCTCAATAGTCATTTAGTGCCTCCTTGTAGGAATCAGAGCTGCCATCTGGCAGAACAGTGGGTAGGAAAACACTGGGATTCCAACAGCTCCAGAGCAACGGCCACAAAGTGACAGAAGACAAGGATAATTAAGCCAAACCCAAAACTAATGAGCTGTTCTCTATGCTTGCATATTTCCTGACCACTTGCTATGTGCCAGGCGTTGTTCTAAGTGCTTTTTGGGGGGCCTCTCCACGCTGTTTATAGGGCCTGGAGTGATGGCTTTAAATATTTTATCTAATTTGAAATTTTAATCCTCAGTAGTCTCCATTTCATAAATGAGGAAACTAAAGCTTAAAGGAGTTAAATAACTTTCCCACAGCCCCAGACCCTAGTAATAGAGTCAGATCTGTAGACTCACTGCTATAAACTGAGGATTGGCAAGGGTCAGTTGGTTAATATTTCAGGTTTTTCAGCCCAGGAAGGCTTTGTCCTTACTACACAAGTCTGAGTTTGCAGGAGGAAAGCAGCCAGCCACACCAAGTAAATGAATGAACCTGGCTGTGTTCTAATAAAATGTATTCATAAAAATAGGTGGTAGGCTAGATTTGGCTCAGGGACATCCACAGTTTGTTGACTCCTGCCATAACCAAAATGGCGGAGAACACATTGCTCTTCAATCAGCACCGGCATTTGTATTAAGTAACATGAATTTTTTCTTCAAAAATCCCTGTATTGACATTTGGTTTAAAGAAATGTTAAGCCATATGAAATAACCCCTACTTAGGTTTGCAAATGTCTTAGAGAGTATCACATTCTTAAAAATCTGACATAAATATCACAGAGATCATGACATTTCTCCTCTCTGCAACTTCATCTTTCAACATCTGCTTGAACAAACGCGCTCTCTCTCCATTGCTAGCGGCAGAACAAGGCCCCATTTTCAAAGTGGGAAATCAAGCAAATGAGAAACTACATGCTCTTCTGGTCTCCAGGGAGATGAAACCGGAGTCCAGCTGGCTCTGGTCAGTGCTGGAAAGGCAACCAGACCCCTCCATGCCGAGCACAAAGGAGCCAGTGCAATTCGCTGACTCTTAACAAAATCATAACCTGGAGATCCAAACGCCAAACGCGGGCTGCCAGATGCAGAGCTTAGCTCAGGACTAAGAAACATTTTCAAGGAACGTCTGAGAAGCATCACTGCTGCGTCAGAGAACGGAGGGAATCCCTCACCCAGACACCACCATTCATTCACAGGCTTACATATCTCCCGCTTGAAGGGAGGTTTTATGGACAAGCTGCTTAGCAGGCAGTGCTTAAATAACTAAAGACATTCAAAGAGAATTTAACAGGAAGAGCAAAACAACAATGTTTGTGCTTTCATATTTGAATAACAAATGTTTTAAACCTGTTGTTGTTAGAATTTTGTTAGCAGCTAATCATTGTGTAGTAGCCCCAAAGCTACTATCCAGAAACTTGCCCAGAAGCTTGTAAGTGATACAAGAACAATACTTCCCACTCACATTTATAGCAACCTGAAACTACTTTCTGCTTCTTACCTAAGCATTTTATGAAAGTTTTGAGACAGTCCATTATTTCTCTTCCAAGAAACACATTCCACGGTGCCCCTTCTGATCCACCTGTGCAAGTTTCAACTTGCCCGACTTATAAGTATTGCTGGGAGGGCTCATATCGATTTTGTCCCTTTAAATACTTCCCAATTTTATTTATTATTTTAAAATGTTTCTTGTTTTTTAGAGAAGGGGCCCTTGCTCTTGCTGCCCAAGCTGGAGTGTAAGTGATGAGATCAGCTCACTGCAGCCTCCAATTCCTGGGCTCATTCTCCTGCCTCAGCCTCTCAATTTGTTAGGATGACATGTGTTTGCCACCAAGCTGGCTATTTTTAATATTTTGTAGGGATCTCTACAGATGGGGTCTCGCTGTGTTGCTCAGGCTGGTCTTGAACTCCTGACCTCACGTGATCCGCTCACCTAGGCCTCCCAAAGAGCTGGAATCACAGGTATGAGCCACCATGCCCAGCCAGAATTCCCAGTTTTAAAGAGTCTCAGTGAAACCTATCCCTACTGAACTTCATTCTAATCTGCTGAATCTTCACCTGGCGAAATATCTTGAGAGTGAGGTCTTATTCCAGTCATATGCATGGCGGTCTGAAATGGCGAAACAATAAAGCCCTAGAATACTGAGCTGAGAATAGGTATTTGATGCTGCAACTCAGGAAGTCTCAGCGAATCAATGGTGACGCCACAGATAAGAGTTCACCTGGAAGCTGTCAGTTTCTGTGATCCAAGATTCATTAGGGCTGCCATTTCTACCCCCAGTTCTTTGTTTCGAAGAATGAGTGTATTTGGAAGTAAGAGTTTGTTCCTGTTCTAAGAAAAGAATTCCCCAAAGTATTTCTGTGTATTTCCCTAGCTCCCAAGCTGGGTGCTATGATCCCCAGACAGGTGTAAAAGATTGATTCCCTGAGCTATGCTTCTGGTCTTTTCCAGCACGTCTATGGCACAACTGGGAGGAAAGTGCCATTGCGTTCACCCTCTGAGAAGCTATCTAATTCCCTTTTCCCTCTTTGAAGATGAGATGCTGCCTCCCAACCTCACAGCTCACCTCCCCCAAAAGTATGCAACATCCAGCGATCAGTAATGCAGGGCTGTGACATCCGCAAAGCTGCTGGTCTGCATCTCGGCCCTCACACTTGCTGTTGTTTGATCTTGGACAAATTATTTATGTCTCTAGTTCTTGACTTCCTTATTTTGTGGATGGAAATAATAATTATGCTGTGCACAATGCCTGATACACACAAAACAATACATAACGTTAAATTATTATGCTATAATAATTGTACTGTAGGCACTTTTTTCCCTGCTAAATAGAGGCAGGAAATGTGTAAAGTTTGTACATATTCCATGTAGAAACAGATGTGTCTACAGCAGATTACTGTAAATGTAGCAATTTACTATGGCCCCTAGGATGCTACTAGGTACAGTGGAACGCAAGTGCTCTAGTGTCGATTTTATGGTTGGAGGCTCATGATGAGAAAAAGAGGACTCTTGGGAAAACGAAGGGTCTGGAACTAGGTCAAAAGAGCTGTGGTCTTCTCCACCATTCACATGTTCCATGGCCATTGGACAGTTGCTGGCAGAGTCTTTGTCCTTTGCCTTATAAGGACTTTATCTGCCACACCTGCATCAAAGGGCTGTTGTGTGGAATAAATGAAATGACAGGTGTGAACACGTTCTATGAACTAAAGGTGAAGTTCTAAGCATCGGTGTTCTCAAATGTCCTGTTTTTGTGTTCATGTGTGTTTTCAGCCCACTGCTCTATTAGCTACATCTTAATAAAATACATGATTAGATCTGTCAATTGGCCTCAAGCAAACTCAGTTTATCCAAGTCCAGACTGACCAACAATATCCAACTTATAGGATAATCCTAACTTTTTGCAGAGCAAATTTACTGGTAAATATTATTTGCTTCAGGAAGAGTTGATTCACACATCATTTTTATAAAACAAGTATTACACTAAACAAGACACATGGGTAGTATGTGAAATATTAGAGCCATGTATTTATGATAGTGTTCATTCATAGACCACGGACATGAACAAGCACTTCATCAAGCAAATCTTCTCTTATACCCATTTCAAGTATCTCTTTACACAGTAATGTCTACCTTTATGAAAGTGAAGATAATACAAAATATAATCTCTTTGGTGAATTAACACACAGTCAGGAAGCTTTTATATTTAACCCTATTAAGAAATAAAGCATTAACTGTTGGGAATACCAGTTTATTCATTTTTGAATAAATAAGGATGGAATCCCAGTTTATTCATTTTTGTACCCTAAGCACCTACCCTTACCAGGTCCTGCTTCCTCTGTGTAGGTGAACCATTATGATTTGAAGATACCAAAAACTAACACAGAAACAAAGGTTAACTTAAAAAAAATAATAAATCAATCTATGTTGGGCTGAAAGATAATAAAATTCCAGACAGACTACTTATCACCAGAACTGCCCATATTCAGGGCCTGGCTATTTCCTCTTGCTGGTGTCTTCTCTCCAGGCCTGGCCTCCCGGAGTCTCAACTAAATTTTCCATGTAGGCCTAAAAGGCTCTTTGGCCAAAATCAAATAATTCTGAAGTTACTTCTAAAAAACTAGAAACTTCCTTCTCTACTCTCTTACAGATTCTCATCTTTGGGACCTGAACCACTTTTTCCATAAACCACCACATTTACTTTGAAAGCAGAGGCCTAAGGGGGAATCTGGTATTTGCTGCCATCCTCTTCTCTAGTGCCCTGAACTGGCCCGGCCCTGACTGCACAGGCACATGTCTTTCTCATGTGTCCATTGGTCTTTAAATCTATTGCAAACCAAGATCTAGTGAGCTGGGTACTAGGAAGAAACACAGACATACAAAATGATGGTCCCAAACCTCCTAAGAGCAAGACAAAGATTTCCAAGAGTAAGGAGGATTTGTTAAGATTACTAAAATTTGCATAAGAAGTCAAGGGTTTGAGACATATTCTTCTGGACCACATCCAAGAGAAAAGGAAAAGAAAAAAGTTAATCCATGACAACAAGGGTTCTTGCCAGAGGATAGGCTGAAATGGCAATGCTTACATTCTCTAGGCTAAGTCATAGTCCACTGTGTAGGAGACTGGTGTGGGATATCCACCTTTGAATCACTCTGCCACCCACACAGGCACATTTCTCAATCTTCTTCAACATGGAGTGTCAGAGCACTAACCTGCTATGCTAGGTTGTTCACTGGAGTTCGATTTTGAATTGTTCCCTTTTGAGCACATGAGTTTAGAAGAGAAACAAAGGGAACCAAAGGAGGAAGAGGAAGAAAAGGGAGAGGAAAGGAGAGCCTGGATGTAGGCTGCTTGGGTTTTCTTTGATTTCAATTTGCCCGATCTACACATTTGTATAGGGTAGATTGAAATTATGACTTGCAATTACCTGGCACAGCTTATAATATTTCATGTATGTTATATTTAGTCTCATCTGAATCTAAAATTATACTCTCTAAAGTTTAATCTCAAGTCTTGGTTTCTAAACATTTGCTATTTACCATTAAGAGCTTATTAGACATAAACGTTCATCTTTTGTAACTTAACAGAGTTCTGTCAACATTAAAGCCATGATTCAGGTCCAGCAAATGACTACTCAGACCTACCTACATCTTGTGCCCTGAGCCAAGTACAACTTCTTAAATAGAAAAGATTAGACAATTAATCTTTAGCCCATGAGCACCTTGACTTTCTGCCCACTGCATTCTGACCATTGCTCTGTTTTAAAGTTCTGTGTGTCCATGATCTACCATCTAAACTCTGTAATAGTCAGCTGCATCCCTCAAGCCAAGCCCTCCAACTCCCTATCTTGGTTTTGACCCTCCCACAGAACTTGCCCCCCTTACCCCGTGATGCTCTGGTGAAGGACCACCTGTCTCGTGTGGTCCTAGGTCCCTTCCTTCCTGGGCACTGCCCCCGAAGGCAGCCCTCTGATCTTATAGCCTCTTTCATGCACAGGTCTCATCAAGTGTGATGGACCAGTTCATGTTGGCACAGCAAGGGCCAAGGGCGCAAACACCTTCAAGTCAAAGTCTTCCCGTTTTCATCTCACAGTATCCTGAAGTAGGACTTTAATCGATTTTTATCCAGTACATAGGTTGATAAACCAGCAAAGACTCTCTGACTGCCTGACACTGAGGCTTTGTCCACTGAGGACTAGAGATTTGGGGAGGAGCAGAGTGAGAGAGGAAAGCGGCAAAGCTTGATAAACTCAGTTTCCTTCTAAAACATGGTGAGTAACATGAAAAATGCCATATGAAAAGAGTTAGATACCTCTTTCCTTCTCATTACCCACGTTTTGGTTTCCCCACTCATTTTGCTCCAGTGGTTTCCCCTTTTTCTCTTCAGATTCTGCAGTGACCATGAATACTGTTTCCTACTGTGATGGTGCACAGCACCGTTCTCACTCTTGTTGTGAAAAGAGAGCCTCATCTTAAGATGACCATGATAATGCATTAAAAAAAATGGATTCATGACTGAAACTGAAGAATAATTGATTGGACTTGGGATATTCAGCCACCACTAGATGCCAAAAGGAATTACTCTGAAATTGTAGATCACTTCGGATAGTATGGGCATTTCAATAGTATTAACTCTTCCAATCCATGAACACAGGGTATCTTTCCATTTATTTCTTTCATTGAATTTTATTTGTCAAATTTTTTTCTTGTTGAATTTTATCATTTAATTTTATTTATTTCATCAGTGCATTATAATTTCCAGTGGAGAGATCTTTTATCTCCTTGATTAAATTTATTCCTGAATATTTTTGGTAGGTATAAATGAGATTATTGGCTTATTTCTTTTTCAGATAATTCACAGCATACAAAAAAGGTATACATTTCTGTATGTTGATTTCTACAATTTCAATGAATTTGTTTATTAGTTTTAATAGTTTTTTGGTGGAGTCCTAAGGGTTTTCTACATGTAGGTCATTATGAAAGTCTGAGGTACACAAAAATCAAGAAATGTAAAATACATGTGGACTGAAACAAATAAAGCCCCACCCCAGCAAACCAATAAACCAAACAAGCTGAAATGTGCAAGGGTGGAATCAGAAAGGACACTGTAGACCGTGTTTCTTGGAAGATAAATAATGGACATTAACACAGTCTGTCTCAAAACGTTCATAGTAACCCCTATGTATAAGATCCTGCCATCGGTAACAAGGACAACTTAACTTCTTTCTTTCCAATTTCGAAGCCTTTTCTTTCTTTCGAAGTAACTCTTGGTCCATTCTATCCTAAAAGATTGTTTCTGCCTTCATTTACTCTTATCCATTCATTTCCCCTAATCTGCTCATTTCCTCCCTCAACACACTTAAGTTTTCCTACAGAACAACAGAAATTTGCTCTTTGGCATGTGAATGAATATTCCATCACTTTCTATAATTTCATTTGAGAGTTATCATCAACTATTTCTAATTCATCAATTCTAAGAAATTTTGGTTCTTTGAAGCATTTTAATGTGGTTTTCACAAAGTACAAAAAAAAAAAAAAAAGCCACAAAATTATATGCTTGTGTTAGGAAAGAATAAAAGATCAAAATTTCTGTGAAAGAATGATTCCAGATCCGAACTCTCCTGCCTGTTCAAAAAAGGACATCCAAAACACTAGCTCTGTTGCAAGAAGAAAAGATTATTCCAATTTCTTCTGATGGTCAACTCTGACCCTAATGCAATGCTGTGCTAAACAGATAACCTATTTCTGTTCCTTTTATGCACAAATTTCAAAGTGCAAAGGAAAGGGAGGTGGTATTTTGGGCTTCTTCTGGGTTAGAATGAAGTGACAACAGAAGCCAGAGGATTTAAAAGGCGTGTTCACTGTTAGGTATAAAGGCAGAGGGTAAAAGAATATTGTTGGTCTGACTCATTCTGGACTTTTCTTGTAAAATGGCCGAATCAGCCCCCTGGGATTGGAGGGACTCACCCAGACTTCAACGAGGCTGGACATGACTTCCTGGTATTCATGTCAGTAAAAATTCACTTTCCTCAGAAGAATTACTGATTGAGTTTTCCCTATCATCCACTGAAGTTTCTGAGACAACCCAGAACTTTGGTATCAAGCTGATGATCTTGTATTTTCATAAATGTCACGTCATGTATGTATTTTTTTCCTCAAAGAGCCGAGGTACTAATACTATGGAAAATGGCTGCTTCAATAGTGGAGGGAGATTCATGAAGACAAGATTCTTGGTGTACGAAGGCCTTGGGACACCTTCTTCATGACTGCCCAATCCTATTAGCAGGTTATTAAATGAACAGGCATTATCTAGTCCTCTGACACCTCCTGGGGATGCCTACAACATCCATAAAGTTCCCTGTATCCCTGAGGAGATCTCTACAAGCTCTTTGCCTACCATTCTCCATTCAGACAGGGAAAGCTGGGCATAGATAGGTAATAATTTTTTCCTAAGAAAATTCCCCATTTTCAAAGAAAGCTTTTAAAATTTATATAATGGCTCCGATGAAGCCATTAGGAACTCTCCAAAGCCACAGCACAGAAGTTTCCTCACCCAGGCTTTTACTTCTGACTTCGTCTAAACCAGCTCAGCTGCACAATTTTAGATAAAAATGGAATCGGGGGACAGAACATCTCCCTCGTAGTTTCAGTTACAATGATGACGGTGAAGAAAGATAGATTTATGAGAGGTGTAACATCTCATTTAAATACTCCTAGTCTCCTACCAAACTCAGATTCCCAAAATCAGAACAAAACTCTCAGATGGGGGACCATGGACCTGGCTGAGTAGCCTGAACTCGGACAATCTTAGGGGGTGGGGTAGCACTTCCTGCTTATGTAATATTGGTGTCTGTTGAGATGACATCTCTGGAGAAGAAAAGTAGCCTGACTGGGCCCAGAAATGACATATAATAGTTCAGGATTTACTAACCAGCGAGAGAAATCATGGTGAAATGACGACTCAGTGACAACACTACATGCACAGATTTAGGAACTTGGGGAAAAAAGGACAGTCATCTTTTTTAAATGAGGACTAGTTTAAAATTGATTTTGGATGCCTCTTCCCCGAGTTTGACAAATGAAGCAAAATCCACACTGGTCCCAGGAGGCAGGCCCGTGCTCTTGGTAATATTACTGATGCTTTCTTCATATTCAGCACTTTTATTTTAACTTAAATCACTTCATCCCTGGGGGGAGGGGGGGGAATGCATTTTATGTCTACAGAAAATAAGATGGAGTCATAGAAGGATCTATGTAAGATATGGTTATATAAGAAAAGCCAGAACTGCCATAATCGGGAGGTGTTTGGAGGACATATGTACTTGGGGGAGAGAAATTCCTTATAATGATCGGTGACAAAACTACAGGCCTCCATAATGTTTACCTGTGGGTCTTATCCAGAAGAATGAAATTCTAACCTCTGCTTTAAAATTCTATCTTTATTTTCTCACGAGTTATTTTCCTAAATCTGGACTAGAAAACAGTTTGCTGCACTTACAATTCTTTGTCACCTACAACCCCAGTTTCCTGAGGAATCAGATCTTAGAATTCTCAGAGTATTAATCACAAATTGAGTTTTGCTGAAAGTTCTCCACACTGTCTAAATTTCCTCCTTCTTTTTAAATTGAGAATACTAAGATGTTCCTATCAGAGCAGTAATAAAGTCTGGAAGGTAAGCAATCCGTCAGTAGTCAAGGATCTGTATGCCAGCTCTGCCACTCATTAGCTATGCCACCTTGGGCACGTTAACCTCTCAGAGCCCAGCTTTTATTTCTATAAAACAGAGACAGTGGTACCTACCTCAGGGCACTGACATCAACAATAATAATACTTAATATTTATTGACCATGGACAATGTAAAACACTTTCTAAGTTTTATATATAATTATTTAATGATCACACTATTTCACTGAGTTGGGCACTGCTATCATCCTCATTTTATACTGATGAGAAACAAGCACAGAGGAATCATGATTTTGTTTAAGCCAGAATTTGAATGCAAACCACGGGACTACTGGGGCACGCTGTGGAGCACACTGTGTGAACGGGTCGACACAGCATGCTCAGCACAGTAACCGAAATATAATAAAAACCCAATAAAAGTTTTGCTACAATTGAGGTTAAAATAGCATCAATGAATATGATAACACTTTTTTAAAACATTAGAACTTATGAAATGTTTAGTGTGAGAGATTCTGTTATTGAATGCAGATTGTGAGATTCGCTTACCTTTTTTTTTACCCCCCCAGTGGAATGAAGAGAAATTTTACTTACGAAGAACAAAGAAAGTTGAGAGCATTTCCAAAGAGAGTTGGAAGTGGGTCCCTCTCACAAAGGAGCAGAGGTGAGAGAGACCAGATTCCCTTACTTTTGTAACCCCAGAGTCTTCTTTTGTTTGTTTTGAGACAGTCTCTGTCACCCTGAGTAGAGTGCTGTGGTATCACAGCTCACAGCAACCTCAAACTTCTGGCCTTGAGCAAGCCTCAGCCTTCTAAGTAACTGGGACTACAGGCACCTGTCACAACACCCAGCCAGTTTTTCTATTTTTAGTTGAGATAGGGTCTCTCTCTTCCTCAGGCTGGTCTCCCATTTCTTAGCTCAAGAAATCCATCTGCCTCTGCTTCCCTTAGTGCTAGGATTACAGACGTGAGCCACCATGCCCTTCCTAGCCTCAGTGTCTTGTACAGCATTTATAACAGAAGGGCTCTATGTTGACTAAGGAATGATTCCATCATCAATCCAGTCAGAAAAGCCGACTCAGGACACGCTCAATTGGTCTAAGCAAAAACATACCTAGAGCATAAATTAATGCCAACTTCTGACCTTCTATACTATAGGCTTATTCCTTATTATTGACAAGTCCTTATACAAAATTTGTGTTGTACTTTTGTCCTTAGTCTCCTTCCCAAATTGTGCAGAATGATGGACAACATAGAAAATTAAAGGTTGCTTCCCCTTTAACCGAGTCAAAAGAAGATGCTGCAAAGTCTTAAGAAAACCGTGAAGTAGTTGGTTTGGGAGAATCACAGATTACGAAATTCATTTCTAATTACATGTGTGTATAGTGCAGTATCATAAGTAAGAAAATAAAAAAGTTCATTCTTCTTCTATAAGAACGCATTCCCTAGTAAGTTCTATAAGAAAGAACTTTTCTAAACGGCAGTATCATAAACCAAAATATTAACTTTAGGGAATTTACTAAAATCTCTATTTTAAAAATGAGAAAATCTGAGTGCGGAAAGGCTTCATGACTTGCTCAAGGTCACACAACCAATGAGTGGCAGAACCAAGACTATGTCTCCTGATTCAATGACATTTTCAAACATCTGAGAAGAAAGGTGGCCTTGGAAAGATGACATTTGAATAAGCAAGCTAACAGCTGAGCTTCAGCACAGTTCAAATATTCAGAGTTAAGTGGTATTATGTAATCACACACATTCAAATGTCCCCTTTATAATTTTCAAATCACTTTCTTTCTCAAGGATAAATCTTCATGACATTGGTCCCATTTTTAAATTAAAGAAAAAAAGAGTGAATGAAAGAAGAGAAAAATTAATTACAATCGTGCTACTGAACAGAATAATTCTACACGAATCAACAAATATTTTTAGAAATTTTTTTATTTGTTGTTGCAATTTGGCCGTGCCAGGTTTGAACCCACCACCCTCTGTATATGGGGCCGGCACCCTACTCACTGAGCCACAGGAGCCGCCCAGAAAATTATTTTAACTGTATTTAATAAAACATTTGGAAAAAGAGGTAGTGGTGAATTATTACTGCTTAAATACTGAATACATTCAAGTCAATATTTCACATTTAAACTGTAGAGCTTACGACTGGAGGTCACACTTAAGACCAGACTTGATCTCACCCAACCTTCTGTGTGGTTGTTTTTAAAGCTGAGGTGATAAAAACCTTTGCTCGATAATGACCTAATGGTTACACACACAAAGGGCTGTCTCTTTGGAACTACTTATGTGGGTGACAGATGGTAGGTCTCATAAAGAGGAAATGACGTGCAGTAATTACCTGGGCATGTACAGGACTCTCTCCGCCACCACAAAGCCCACCCTGAAGAAGAGATTGCTGGCTGGGATGAAGGGGAACACCAGAAACAGCACGCCCACGAGCACCTCGCTGTGCTCCAGTCTCTGGAACATACAAGAGTGAAGGGCAAATTAATTGTTGTTCATTTCCCACCTCAGGTCACATTTAGCTATCTTTTCATTTTCAAGTTCTCAATGGTGGAAGGAATACATTAGACCAACATAAGCATTTTGACCAGGGTGCTGAATTTAACAGAGAAAGCCCATAGGCTGAATTCACGGCACATCATAACTCTCACATGTACCCCTGGCACACATTCGCCACCAGAAAAATAAGAGATCAGCACAAGATGAACAGTGACCATGACCCCTGTTCTGGGCTGGCCCTACGGCAACCCTACTTTTGTATCCTGGAAACTTTCAGAATCCCTGTCTTCCCAAACACCTCATTTCCAAGGAGCAAAGCAATTGGATAAAGTCAAGCATGGCAAGGCGGAATTTAATTACTGTATTCCCTGAAATAAAATGCATGTTTTAAAAAAAGTTCGCCAGAACAAGTTATTTATTATTTAATAAAAATATTAAATACTAATAATGAAATTTGGGTCACAGATGAAGACGGCAGTCACTTGAACTAAAGAGTATCTTAACACCTTTAATAGGCTGGTAAGCAAGTATTTATTCAATACTTTATTTTGGAATAAAAAAATCATTACAATAATTCATTAAACTGACAAGGAACCTAATTCTGATATTGTATATATTCATTTATAGATATTTTTCTGTCACTTATAAAAAAACTTCTGCTTACTACTAATATGTTATAATGAGCATTCTAAAAAATAGTTTGTATTTCCTTTGTATATATGGTATGCCACATTTGAAGAAAGTTCTATTTAAAACAGACTTTATTGGCAGCGCCTATGGCTCAGTGGGTAGGGCGCCGGCCCCATATACTGAGGGTGGCGGGTTCAAACCTGGCCCCGGCCAAACTGCAACAAACAATAGCCGGGCGCTGTGGCATGTGTCTATAGTCCCAGCTACTGGAGAGGCTAAGGCAGGAGAATCACCTAAGGCGAAGAGCTAGAGGTTGCTGTGAGCTGTGATGCCACTGCACTATACCGAGGGGGATAAAAATCAGACACTATCTCCAAAAAAGAAAAAAAAAACCAAAAACCCCCACAAAAACCAGACTTTATCATATTAGATAATATTTTAAGTTTAAGAAGAAAATTAAGTACTTATGTTCCATATTACAATTTGTACTGTTCCTGTAAACATTTGAAATAGTCTACTACTTTTAATAATTAGAAAAGAGTATCAGAATTTCACAAATATAAATAAAACTCTCCAGCAGAAGCTACAAATGCTTTAAATAGACAAAGTAAAATATTTTAAATATTTTAGGATCTTTGTCACCGGGATGTTATTAAAAACTTTGTTTTACTAACTACAACATTTAGATTAATAAAATTTCTGAGAGAAATTCCATCTGTCTTTGACAGTTTCCATTAAGTAACTAATGGTCCTAAAAGTAATGGTCTCATTTTAGGAAACAGATCCTCTACCATTAAAAGAAGGAAGGAAAACAGAGGTAACGTAACACATCCTCAACTCAAGCAATGCATGAGCAAGTTATCTTTCTATGATTGAACAAAACTGACCAAAAAAAGTTTTTAGCAAGAGCAGATTCATTTTATTTAAAAACTGCAAGCTATGTCTGTAATTTTGATTGTACTTCGCATTTTACAAAGCACACTTCACTTTAAGAACTTCAAGTACATAATTAAAAAAAAAAACAAAACAAAAAACAACCTCTTCATAAGAATCCTGTAATGTCAAGATCAAGTACTTCTTGCTGATACTGAAAATAAACTCAGAAGTGCGAGTGACTTGCTGTGCATTCCTTCCTCAGTAACTCAGGGCCTATCGTGGAGCAGCATGCAGATGGTTTCTTTACATAGGTGCATTTTTAGCTTTCAGAGATAGTTGGTTACTTCTTCTGACTCTTCAAAAGCTGAAATATTTTTATGCAAGCATTCATGTGACGCCCCCCCCCCCCCAAAGAGATTTCTAAAAAGAATGCAATGTAGCCTATTAATTCATCCTAAGATTTCAGAGTGTAGGTATAAACAGCACTCCTATTAGGCCGTCATCCATGTCCCTGGACAGCGCTCTCTGGTTATGAGAGAATGGTCCTCACCGGGGATCTGAGAGAGGCATTTCTAATATCACATCCCCCAAATCAGACCTTCTATCCAATCAAAGCCCCCTCCCTGAGTTAAGTGTGTGTGCATGGTATGGTGGTGGTATGTGTGTGTGTGTGTGTGACGGGGGTGTCCCTGACTCAACAGAGCTCCAAGTGCCAAGCAGCCACCAGGCTGGGAGGCACCTTTATCCTTGAGGCGGTTGCCAGGTGCGCGCTGACGCCACCCTTCCTGCCTCCTCCTCACTCACAGCACCCCTGCCGTGGGTGGGATCCTCAGGGTAACCCCCAATGCTGGGGACACTGAGCAGGGGAAAGGTCAAGAAACATGAGCCTCCTCCAGAAGACTGATGTGCAACACTCAGTGCTGTGTGTCCATCTGTTCCTGCATCAGCTTCCTCAGACCTAGGCATGGTCTTTATTTCTCTCATGAAAATCAGCCCAGTTGTAATCACACATTCACATGTAACTTTCCTGTCATTTTCCCAGGAGGGCAGCGAGCTGGGCAGCTGTGTTCCCTGCTGACTGTGTGACCTGTGCTTAGCTCAGAACCTGGTGCAAACATTTCCTAATAAATCAATTAAGTGGATAAATACACCAGGCAGGAGAGAAAACCGAGTAGAAGAAGGGAGGAGGTAGAGAGGGCTTTGTGGTCGAGGTGACATTTGGGCTTGAAAATAAATAAATGCTTACAAGGCAGACACATTTGGGAGTGAGGAGGTGGCCACAGCTAGGCACATTCCCAGGAAAAGGTATTTCTATATCTCGTGGATCACCAACGTGACAAAATTGGCTAAATAATTTATAGCTTCTTTCAGCCTAATAGACTCCGATGGAACTCCAAAAATATATAAGGAACTCCAACCTTGAGTATTTTCCAAAGTATAACCAAAGCATTCATTCTTAGGAAAAAGGGCAAATGGGAATTCCAAATTGTATTTGTATTCCAAATTTACTTATTGTATTCCAAATTTACTTATTCCAAATTGTATTAGGGAGGGAAGAGACATGAGAATGAAGAGAGCTTCTAATACAGCCTTTATGATACGTGCTATTTGTCTGATTAACCAATTAACCGTGCAACTTTGGACAAATTAATTTACTTCTCCAAGTTTTAATCTGATGACAATCACTACATAGTGTATCTGTAGGAAAAATGCACGACAGAGTCACTATTCCAGGTGTGAGATTTTTCTTTTCTGGGTTGGGAGGAATATGGAAAAGTACCCCCCTGAGCTGCAAACTGGTGAAACTTTTGCCTCAACACTCTGGTAGGTAAGTGCTAGCCAGTCACTCACCACCAGTGGCCCAGCCACAGGGAAAAAGAGGGACTTTTCCCAAAACCGCAAAGTGTCTCCGAGGAAGTCCAGCTCTAGAACTCATGTCCAGCCTGTAGCTTCTGATTTATTTCTCCCCTTTCTTACTCCCAACTCATCTTTCAAAGTGCAGGTCACAGATGCACGTACGCACACACTCACATACACACGTGCACTCTGTCCAACAGAGTGTGGGTGAGAGGTAATGACAAAAGAATTCCTCCTTGCCCGATTCAACAGCACTGCAGGCTGTTCACTTCCTGGAGGTGAAAAATAGGCTTACTCCAGTCATTATCACCGTCATTACTTTTATAGTATTTTTTCCTACCTCCAAAACAGGTTTCAGAGACATGGTACAAGGCATTTCTAGCATGAGTGTGTTCCCGTGGTTCAGTGAATTGCACAGTTGTATTTCAATCCTAAGGATTTATTTGGCAGCCCTAGGATCAAGCTGTCTACATCCAATTTATCAATCTACAGAGAGGCTCACAACAGTAAAGCTCCCTCCTTCAGCTCTGGGATTGAGGTATCCGCTATGCTGACAACCGGTGTGGGTGAACACTGAATAGACTCTTTTTTTTACATCTGTGTATGGGTCTACTTCTTCGATTAGACGAGGGTTTGATTTCCTGATGGCAGTCATCAATGCATATTTAAATTTATCTAGATCAGTGGTTCTCAACCTGTGGGTCGTGATCCACAGGAACTGTATTAAAGGGCTGTGGCGTTAGGAAGGTTGAGAACCACTGATCTAGATGCTGGCACAAGACTCCTACTGCTATCCATGGGAAGTTTATACTGGAGCCTCCAATTGAGAAAATCCAAGTCACAGGTGTATTTAAAATATGAACTTTGGATCCCAGAAAGCCCTTTTGCTTAGTGATACTATCAACCTGATGATACCATAGACAGATGATCTCATCTTCAACACTCTGACTCCAAAGCCAAGAAGGAACACTTTCAAGAGTAAAATAAGTAGTGCCAAGCTGGAGGAAGCAGAACAGACAGATTCTGGCTCTTTGAGATGACAGGATACTGCCTCCCTTCTACACAAATGTCCTTTTCACTTATTCTTCCTGGGATGCCACGCTGAGCCCCGACCTGCCCTGCCCTGTTGCCTACCTGACCCTCACTGCTGTGTCTGTCTGCCTTTGAATTTTATGGCCTCCCCTCCTTCAACTCTGTGTGGCAGTGGCCGAGTTCCCTGTCTACAGGCATAGCTCCTGTCTGGGTTTTCTCTCCAAAGCTCCAGCTCACACCAGGTGCTGGTGACTATTCCCCTCCTCTGCCCCTTCGGGCCATCTGGTAGGTGTTACCATTGCACTTTGGTTCTACAGGTGCTGCCGTTATCACTGGAAACGGTCCCTTCATAAGTCTCTTCAATCACCCCACTGACCGTACTATATGTTTCCTGCCAGGCCTTCGACTGTTAGACCAGCACAGTGAGAATATGAGGACAGAAAGCAGAAAGGTGGATTCCAAAACAGGGTCAGAACCCTGGCAGGTGTGAAGCTGATAGGAACTGGCTCACACACACCCCTGACTTGGTCCTGTCTTACATCACTGTTTTTCATTATGTTTCAGCCCTGGGGTAAAGCCTTTTTTAAGACCACAGAGGCTATAAAAATTTTTAAATGTTGCACACAAAGTGGTAAGGATAAACATCAATTAGAGAGCTTTTTTATCTGGCAAATGAGATTGACATCAATGTCCCAGTAGTTGGAAAAGAGGAAGTTTTTTCATGTGTAGTGCTATTATGGTATTACATGCAACAGACCCTCTCTTATGACTCCAATAAATTCCAGAATCTTAACTCCATGACAGTAATGTGGGGGCAAGGGGAAACTGAGGCAGTCTTAAGGGTAAAGAGAGTAAGAAAATTTAAAAGCTGGTTCTCAGAGCCCATTCCTCGGTGACTGATTACACATTCTACTTGGACCCTCATTTAGGCCCAAATGGCCAGAATGCCACACGGTGAGACGTTTAAGGCCAGTCCTCCCTGGCATGAGCCCGATTCACACCTCAAATGTAGCCGTGGAAAGATGCTGCTCCCATGTTTCCTGCTTGTCTGAAATCAACGGATACGCTGAATTGGGACATAAAATGGCTTCGGTTCAGGATCTCAATGGCAGAGCTGCCAACCCACACTCTACTTGGCTCAGTCTGGTGATATCATTTCCTCACTTTCCTGAGCTCTAACATTTACTCATAAATGCACGGGGAGTAAAACTTTAAAAAGAGGAAATGAATGAAGAAATGATACCCCCTTGGAGACAAAAGTAGACTTGTGTACTTGATGTGTTCTCTGAGCCAATTTAAACACTGATTTTTCCCATGCCAAAGTTTCTTTGCCAAGAGGGATTGCCAGATACACTAGTGAACAGAGAATAAGAACAGATTAAAATCAGGAGTATTCAAAAAGTGACATTTTAGATTTCTGGTCTTTGATTCTGGATTCCTTTTTTCTTTGGACAGAGCTTTTTATTTGATTTGTTTTTAATCAAAACACTGGTTCCTGAGATTAAAATGTCTTATCTCATAAGAGCAAACAATTCCTTTTCAGGGTTATTTGAGGTAGACTCGTGAAGCTCTTGGCTTGCTTTGCTCTGATTGAGAATAAATAAATTCATAACTTTATTTGGAAAATGTAAGTTATATCCTGTTTAAGTGTGTTTTTAAATGTTTAAAAATATAAAAGCAAAAGAAAAAACCTTTTAAAAGGCACTTTATTGAAAAATAGCAGTCCAAGGTAAAAAATTCCATTCACTTTAAGTAAACACTAGTGAGGTGTTCAGGGAATTAAGTAAATTGGAAAAATTCTGCCAAAGAAATCTTTCCTTGATTGGAATGAAAGTATTAGAGGAATTTATGGAGATCTGAGAGAGTCAGAAGTGAACTTTCTTCATCTCTGTCTGGGTTTCTTTAACAAAAAATATGGAAAAGGATCAGACCATCTTGGAAGCAGAGAGCCCTCATCAGACACCAAATTACTGACGTCTTGATCTTGGACTGTCCAGCCTCTAAAACTATGAGAAATAAATTTTTGTTGTTTATAAAGTTAAAAGAAATACATGGAAAAGGCACTACGGAAAGCTATGTATTAAATTTTAAAAAGTGACAAAGACTAGAGAGACAGTAGGAAGACAAGATACCTTCTAACATCCTGTTCAACTTATAAATTATCACGTGTGTGGTTCACATACACGCTGAGGGTAGAGGGCGATAAAAGCCGCGGGTGAGCTGCAGAGGGTAGAGGATGGGGAAACGAACATTTTCGAGCACATACCATGTGGCAGACACTTGACAGAATTAGGCTCACTGAAATCTCATGACCATATGATAAGGTGGGTACAGTTATCTCCACTTTTGCAAACGAGGAAATTGAGGCCCAGAGAGCTTCAGACACTTATCCACATTGATCCAACTAGTGGGAAACAAGGGTTTTCCCACTCCAAAGCCTGCCCTCTTCCCACAGCCCAGTGGCTTTGGAATCCAAAGCTAAAGCGAGCGTGGGGAGGAATTTCAGCCCTGTCCCACCTTCTGATTTTGGAGCAGACGCACAGACAACAGACAAGAACCAGCAATCAGGAGAGACACTGCTGAGAGAGTCTAGAGAATCTCAACTCTGACTCAAATCTCTGGTTTGCTTTGCCAGATTAAGTGCAAGCACAAGATTGCCTTGCACAATGGAGGGGTCTGTGCTCCTTGTCACATACTCTGTTTGAGTGTATTTGCGAATCGTTTGAGATGGTCATCCTGACACTCAGCCTCTGGAAGAATGGACGTGGGCATGTCCACCAACTGCTGCAGCATAAAACATAGTTTATTTGATGGACCTTAGTTACTGAATTGTTAGTCAATGTTATATTTGAAAATGCTTGAAGGGAGGATAATGATCACTTTTGACATACTGTGATGGAACTGCCCTTCTTAATATGAAAAGTAAAAGAATACCCACATTTTACTGACCACAGGTTCAATGAATAACTAAGCAGATGGATAAGTGGGACAGAAGCCCTCTCAATTTTAAATCTACACATGTTCCCAAACTTGTTCCTCTGTGCTTCTCTCTTTAACCTTCAAGTGTTTATCTGAGAACTGTTTCTGCCCTGACCTTCTTCAAATGCAACACTGTAACAATCATTCACCATACTTTATCAAACTACAGAGAGATGTTTGACATACTTCAAGGTTCCTACATATGAAACTAACAAGAAGTTGGGCAGCACTTGTGGCTCAAGGAGTAGAGCACCAGCCCCATATACCAGAGGTGGCAGGTTCAAACCTGGCCCTGGCCAAAAACTACAAAACAAAACAAAACAAAACAAAACAAATAGAAAGTAACAAGAAGTTTAGTAAGCTTCTCTCTTAAAAGGTAAGTACCAAAAAACAAACAAACAAACGAACAAAAAGGTGACATTTGCTTGCATGTTGAACTTCTGGAGGAATTACTATAATAGTAGTAGATTTGATTATTATCTGTCAAATTCATTAAAAATCAAAATATCTTCTTCTATAATTAATTCATTTTTATCTCAGAATATTACAGGGGTATAAATGCTTTGGTTACATACATTGATTTTGTACAGTTTGAGTCAAAATTGTAAGTGTGTCCATCACCCAGATAGGGGGCATTGTACCCATCAGATACGAGTTTGCTCCCCCCCCACCTGCTTTCTATTGAGTTTTACTGTCAAATGTGCACATGGGCTGGGCATTCATCAATTAGTCCAATTTAATAGTGAGTGCATATAATCAAACTAAGTTGCATTTCATTGGACAAGACCCACTTTCTTGTTTCTGAAACATATGGTGATAAAACCCTGATGGATCATTTTCTTTCCACTGAGGTGGTTAAAAGGCTCTTTTCACAAATAACTGACATGATTGAATAATGTTCTTCCCTCACCTTTAACTGTTTTCAAACAGCCTACCTACAATAGCTTCAAAAGGCAAATTTAATGAAGTAATGAAATGTAGCCAAAGATGAAAACAAAGGTCCTATGTTTCAAAGTGGTATCAAAAACTATAATTTTCTTGGTTCAGACATGCAGGCACCTGTTTTCATTGTTTCAAAGCATGAAAGATGCATGCATAAAAAGATTGATTTCCACCAAGTACGTATAGAAATTTTCCACACGCACCCAAATTTCTGAAGTGCGTATGGAAAGAAGAAATTTCATGATCTGTATGAGGCTTGACATAAAGATAAGAACTTGACCCAATAATCACTAGTTGGGAGTTTTATTTTTCTTGGGCTCATCTTACAAGGTAGTAAAAAAAAAATTCAGACAGAAAAACGCAAGGTAAACGTGTTTCTTCAACAAGTCTTGGCACTGAACTATTCATTCCTAACTGGAGGCAATGTCATAGTGTGAATGTCTTAAGTCTGTAACAGGCAGAAAACTAGAGTTCACTGTCTGAAGTCACCCAATCAAAAAGTATTGTGGTGCACTGGAATGGAAAGAATTTTCAAAGCAATGCCAGGGAGGCTGACGTTAATAAATGTTCTTCCCAATTAATCATTTTTTAGTACCAAATGCCAGAGTCCTCGGGTACAAGCTAACAAAGCCAACTCGGCTATTCAATTAGCCAGGTCCTTTTGTAAATACTGCTGGCCTCTAGCAATTGGAGCCAGATGGGATACAAAAATGAAAGCAAGTCTTAGATGAAATTCTGCCAAAAAATGCAACCCTTTATTATCAGTCACATACTGACTTATCATGACACTGGAAGAAATCTTTTCTCTGTGGTCCAGCTCTCCTACAAGAATCTTCCATGAAAGGTCTCCTTGAGAATGTGACAATGTTCTGGGTCAGGGACAGGAGGTTTCCCACTCAAGGAAGGCACAGAGTAGTTTCTCAAAATCCTTCTTTTCACTCATGCTAAGCAGGAGAAGATAGAATATTTTATCCCAGATATAAGGGAAAATACATGTGGAGAGATAAAGGCATTGCCATTTTGGTCTTTAGAAATCACTGCTGAACATGCCGAGAATCAGTTATTCCATGTGGAAGTCCCTCCCCAAATTACTCCAGGTGGATGACCTTGCAATGTCCCTCGTACCTCCGTGACTCTGAGCCATCACAGACATTTTCATATCAAATATCTAGACATGCATTTCTCATTAAAGCCTGCATAAAATGAAAATCAAAATTCCATCAATCCATTTAGAGTTTTATCTTTCACTTACTATTGTCTGGTTGGAAACTACATCTTTAAAAGCAGTGGTCTCCAAGGAATCCCTTTTCAGGTGCCATTGCTAATTAGATGATAATATGAAAATCACTTTGTCGATGCTGCTGTGGCTATTGTTTGTTTTGATGATATAAAGAATGCAAGCAAGAAAATGTTTAAATGTGGCCCCAAAATGGACCTTCAAAGTCCATTTACCTTCAGATGGCTAAGTCAACACTTCCCAAAGCATGCTGCAAGAACACTGATCCACAGGAGTCCCTAAGAAAGGCTTCCAAATTCAAATAAATTTAATGAATGCCATTTATAATACACCCATTTTTGGTATTTTATCTTTTTTTATAATTATTCTTTTTAAATCATAGCTTTGTACATTGATGCATTTATGGGGTTCAGTGTAGTGCTTTGATATACAATGTAAAATGCTTACATTGAACTAAGTAACACATCCATCACAATTATACTCATTTCTTAATAGTTTTGAAATGTACCATTGCATCATGCACAGTACGTGAGGTCCCCCCTCCCTCCCTTCTCTTGCCTCTTCCCTTCTACTTTCTGGACTACAGTTATGTTTTGCTATTCATATGAGTGTGTAGGTGATTATATATTGATTTCATAGTAGTACTCAGTACACTGGATACTTTTTTTTGCCATTCTTGAGATACTTTATTAAGAAGAATATGTTCCACCTCCATCCAGGTAAACATAAAAGATGTGAAGTCTCCATCTTTTTTTATGGCTGCATAGTGTTCCATGCAGCCACAATTTGTTAATCTATTCATGGGTCGACGAGCACTTGGGCTGTTTCCATGTCTTGGCTATTATGAATTGGGCTGCAATAAACATTCTGGTGCAAATGTCAGTGTATGCAAGAGTGAGTGGAGAGAGGTATCTGTCATACCATAATTTTTGATCATCTGAGTATATACCTAGTAGAGGAATTGCAGGATCAAACGGTATATCTACTTTTAGTTCCTCAAGTGTTCTCCAAACTTCTTTCCCAAAAGGTCGTATTAGCTTACATTCCGACCAGCAGTGTTGAAGTGTTCCCTTTTCTCTGCATCCACACCAGTATCTGTAATTTGGGGATTTTGTGATGTGGGCTAATCTTACTGGATGATATCACAAAGTAGTTTTGATTTGCATTTCTCTGATGATTAAGGATGATGAGCATTTTTCCATGAGCCTGTCTTCGTCAGAGAAATTTCTGTTCAAGTCTCTTGCCCACATAGAAATGGGGTTATCTGTTCTTTTCTTATTGATCAGTTTGAGTTCTCTGTAGATTATATTATCAGGTCTTTTGGAAACTAAGGCTTTGGGAAATCCTTCAGTAGAGAAATATGACTTTTTAGACCTAAGGTTGATCAAATTTAACTACAGAATATT